>JBCEWC010000671.1:0-51468 GCA_038996855.1 Solanum aculeatissimum | reverse complement strand
TTATATATATATATATTATTTTGGCTTGGTTAGGGATTATATCTATTGTCTTAATAGCTCTGTACTCGTGATTTTCAAGTTCTGAGAGGGATTATCTTGTTGTGTATATGCACATTATCTTATCTTAGTGTATGTTCCTTGTTATTATTGTAATTTTCTACAAATTGTGATTCTTAGCTAGTTATTTATCCTCAAAACCTATTACTAGCAGTTCCAAGTTACGTGTTGGCTTACCTGTCAGTGGGAAATACAGGTGCCACCACGACTTGAGCTTTCCGATCGTGACACTTGTAAAATACAATAATTATAAACCTAAAATATCTATAAGAAATTGATAAAATTTGGTTGACTTTTGAAATTCATATGTTCCACATAAATTGAGACAAAGAAAGTGACATATGTTATGTGAAAATTATGAAAAATACTATAATTATAATAATTAGAAACTCAAAATATTTTAAGAAATGTATAAATAAAATTAATTGCCTTCAAATTTCATCAATATCATATAAATTTAAACAGAAAAATTGCATAAATTAAATCTTTTTTAGCACAAATGCTTGTATCTAATTTTACTAGTAAGGGTGGCTTGACTACAACATTAGTAACAATAATGCTCAAATAAAATGTGAGATTGTAATAACCCTGGAGATCATTTTTGATATTTTAATAAAGTTACCATTTTACCCCTTTCGATAGTGGCCTCGTGTCCTATTTAATTGGTTTTGAAAGTTATTTTTTGAAAATCTTGTGAAAGGTAGAGTTTTTGCTAAAGCGTTGAGTTTTGAAGGCTTAAGTTGCTTAATTGTGAGTTTTAAAGTCATTTAGAGATTCGAGTCTCGAAATGAAATTCTGTTGATTTCATCAATTCTGGAATGTGGAATTGACTTAGAGGAGTTGTCAAAATTAGACTTGGAGTTGTTATGTGTATTTGAGGTCCAGAGTTGACAATTGAGTTAAAGCTTAACTTAGGTTTGACTTTGCTCAATATTTTTAGTTTGAGTGCTCGAATTGAATTTCTGATGGTTCCATTGATTTTGAGAGGTGATTTTAGTTGTAGAATGAGTTTCAACATAATTTTTGGGTATTTTGATATCATTTTGATATTTCTAGTGCATTAAGTTAGTTTAGTTTTGACTTATTGGGTCTAAATCAAAGAGATATCATATTCAATTTTTGATGATTTTATTGAGTTTGAAACGTCGAATATAGTAGGCTAGCATATGTGATACTGTTCATCGCAATCGCGAAAGGATGAAAAATTGGCCTTTGCAATCGTGGGGTACCAATTGCGATCGCGATGTACTGCCATGTGGTCATTTGTGATCGCGATGAATAGTAGCTGCGATCGCGATGTGCAAAAGTTCCTAAACCATTAACTTCCTAAAACAATGAATTAAGTTTATTTTCTCCATTTTTGAACTTTGAGAGCTCAATTTAGGTGATTTTTCAAGTGAGTTTTCTTGGGAAATTCCATTGGCTAAGCTATTTTCAGCTTATATCTTTGTTAACCTTTGATTATTTCATGATTTTAACATCAAATTTAGTGTTTTCAATTGAAAAAATTGGGAGGGTTTTCACGAACTCAATTTTTGACAAAAATAGTAATTGTAAGTTCATTTTAACTCCATTTTAAAATGATTTTCGCCATTAGTTTTCAAAAATCTCAAGGATCATTTTTATACAAGAATTTTCATATTTCAATCTCATTTTTCGATATTGAATTTTTGAACCATTTTAATGTTTTCTCAAATTTTATGATTTTAGTTTCTTTAGCTTCAAAATTTGATTGTGAATCATTATTTGACTAGATTGTGCTACTTTGGAGTATATTTGAAAGAAAAATAATTGCGGCAGTAGAGTGATCACAATTTTTGGCTAAGGCAGGTGAATTCCTAACCGTAGTAAAAAGTGTTGAACCTTGTATTTTTTGTGTGTGATTGGGTTGTATTAGGAAGTTGGTTTGGGTGTATACTTCATGAAATGAATTAATAATTGATATGTGGTAATTAAATGACTATGTGAATTGAAACATGTCAGAACTCGTGTTTCTCGTCTTTCATAATATACATATTGTGGTATGTTGTATAAGACATATATGACTCGAGATAGAACCTAAGAGTACTAAGGCTTCAAATAGGTGGTAATATCAATAACTTAAAGTTTTAAGTCAAAATAATCCCTTAAATATACATTCGAGATTAAAGAAATAGCCCGAGTGGCACCCCCGCCCATTCCAAAAAGGTTAAATTCAGTTTCGCCTCTGGGATAAGACTAAGAGTGCATAGTTTGATAATAATGAATTTTTAAGGAGTATTTTAATATCCCAAAGTTTATATGTTAAGTTTTGGAGTCAAGGAAGTTGCAAGATAAAGGTTGGCCAAAGTTACCAGAAGTTTCTTTAAGAAATTCTTCTTAGATTTGGGTCAAATGTATCAAACCATATCTCCCAAAAATAAGGAGTTAGAAGGTTCATGACCTATCAAATTGAAGATCTACGAGTCTAGTTTAGAAAGCATAAAACCGCGTATCAATCTGACTTCAGAATAAAATATTATGAGAGTTTTACCGCGACTGCCCAAGAAGGAAACCGGGTCATGGGCCGAGTCGGGTCTAGACCACTTAAATGTCGGCTAATTTTCCCTTTTAAAGCTCAAAATGGAGAAGTTTTGTCCCAAAACAGTTCAACAACTGAAGAGAAAGCTCCCACCAGCTCCGTAAGTAATTTCAATAAGTTCTTTGTGTTTTTATCAAAAATATTCGCCCACGTGCCTAGAAATATGTGCCTTACACTTTGCGATTATTTTTCCCTCTTATTAGCTGTGTTTGGGGATAATTTTGGACTGTAAAAAGGTTGTGTTCTTGCTAGTTATTATATGTTTGCTAGTTATTATATGTTATGAGGATAAGTGTACTAATGAACCAAGATTGGCTAAATTCATGTTATGACCTACTATGTGCATTCAATTTTCATATCATACATTGCACATTATACATGGACTTCGAGCTATAACCAGAGGTATGGGGCCTATTTACCCAACTGACTATATATATGTATATGATATGGATGGCCACAGGTTGACAGATATAATGTCGGGTAGCTCCCAGAAAGGACAACCATTGCTAGCATTTGGTTGGGTATGTCATCCATTTGCATCTATATATATATGTATTCACGACATGTAATTACGCGAGCATACCATGCATATTTGATCACTAGGAGGCTGAGTTTTTTCAGGTAATCATTTTGGGGCTCTTTTATGACCATTTTGACGAAGTTCTACGGATGTTTCCTCGAGTAAATATTTTTTGGCAAACCTGGACATTAATGCTCAATTATGGATTATTTATAGGTGTTTGTAAGATACGTACATATAGTTGTTGCGAAGCTTAGGATGTAAGGAATAACTTTCGTGAAGAAACTTCGGGCATTTGGTCGTTCGTTGGAAAGGTATATTAAGGCTAAGATCCATCCCTTCTTTTTTAGCATGAAATCCAGAAAATTCCTATAACGTCAAATGCAATATTTTACTATTCTGTTGTTAGAAAGACCTTCTATAAAAGGCATTAGGATTGTAGCAGGATTATTTTCATGATGGTACTAGGTTGATCTTCCATTCGTTCGCTCAAACTGGACATTCAATATCTATATATCAATTTATCGATTTTCCTCCTATCTATCCTTATGTTGAGGTGTTGCCTTTTTTTTTTGTGTGGTGTCACTAAAATAAAGGAAAATTACGAGGGAAATGTAGTATTCATAATCAGTCCTTCCATACTAAAACTATAGTTGAATCACTTAGAAAGTAACACGTTGATTTCCAATAATCTGCAGTATAATGCTCCTATTTAAACTACTAAGGCATTTAATTCTTTTTAAGTACTTTCTTTTACTAATTGACATGGAACCAGGTGTAAGCAGTATGTGAAGCACCTTTATGAACATTCTTAGAATTAAGGTCTCATTCTAAATATTGAGTTAAGTTGTCAAACTTATTTGAAAAGACATGTAAGATCCCACGGGCCATATGTATATGTTACGACAATGATTATGATGTTATGAGGATAAGTGTACTAATGAACCAAGATTGGCTAAATTCATGTTATGACCTACTATGTGCATTCAGTTTTCATATCATACATTGCACATTATACATAGACTTCGAGCTATAACCGGAAGTGTGGGGCCTATTTGCTCAACTGACTATATATATGTATATGATATGGATGGCCACAGGTTGACAGATATGATGTCGGGTAGCTCCCGGAAAGGATAACCATTGCTAGAATTTGGTTGGGTATGTCATCCATTTGCATCTATATATATGTATTCGCGACATGCGATTACTCGAGCATACCATGCATATTTGATGACTAGGAGGCTGAGTTTGGCCATGAAGGTTACCTGAGTTTTGTTACAAGTTGTATTTCGATTACCCTTTTTACTATAATTGTTTATGATTTTACTTTCTGCCTTACATACCAGTACATATTTATTCGTACTGACGTCTCGTTGCCTAGGGATGCTGCGTTTTATTTTGTGCGTACTGGTTCAGATAATGATTTTGATTAACCCCTCAGCTAGGAGTCCAGTTCTATTTTGAGTCGGTAAGCTCCACATCTTCCTGGAGCTTTCACAGGATGCTCACTTTTTGTTGTACAGTTGGGTATAGTCGGGGCCCTGTCTTGGCAATGTTAGTGATTCTTTTAGAGGCTATTGTGACATGTTATTTTGGGTTGGTTTTTATTGTACCTTTCAGTCTCAAGTCATAGGATTGTTATGTATTAATAGTATGTGACTGTACCTCTATTATTGCAGCCTTGTCGGCTAGCCAGTACTTTATCATTTTGCCTTACCTATCTTGATGTGCTTGGTTCATTGATGACCAGGTCATGACCTAAATGGTCTAGGCTTAGTTTTTTAGAAGTTATGTTGCCCGATCTTTTGACCCCTAGTTTAACTAACTAGCATGTTCAGTGGCTTACTCGGTCAATGGTGGTATCGAGTGCCAGTCATGTATCTCCATCTTTTGGGACGTGACAAAACACTAATGTGAAATTTGGATAGAGAAAATTGCGTAAGTGTTGTGAATCGTTGTTGATGAATGTTTATCTGAATGTTGAGCTATATGAAATTACATTATGAATTTCATCTCTTACCTACTCATTCTTTATGTATATGCTTATCTATATTGAATTTGGAAAGTGATAAGAGAAAGATGTTGGCACTTAGGGCCGAGGTCATTTGTCGTTCCCCGGGTGGGTACCCTTGGCATGACCGACACTTGAAGAACCATTTATGATTCCAATAAAGAATCATCTGGCCTCATCATCACATATAACTCAGCAGCGGAAGAATACTCGAATGAAAGAAATAATGAAAAAATAAAGCTCTTATAAAATAATCTCCAAAAGACCAAGTTTGGAAAATAAAATACTAAACAATCCTCTACTCAATATCTATGAAGCCTTTACCTCTAAAATCTAGATGGTACCATGACAGGCCATGATTACCCAATTTAAAGAAAATAGTAATAACTAATAAAAGATGAAAAGAAAGGTTCCTCCGAATAGTAAAGAGGGATTACCAACTCTGGATGCAAGGGAACTAAACCTCAGCGGTGTGCCTGTGAAATCCTCTATCACCTGTATCTGCATCTTTAATGATGCAGGCCCAAATGGGCATCAGTACATGGAACATATTGGTATGTAAGAATGGCTAAAATAAATACATAGCGCTCAACACAACCCAGTAAACTCGACTCAGAACTCAACTCATGACTCGACTCAATGAATATGGAAGTTTAAGGTTTTGAAATCATGCTTTAAATTAGACTCAGTGTTTTACACAACTCAGTTTAAAAATTATGATATGCTCAATCAAGTGTTGCTTGGAAATTTCTCTAACCAACATAACTCTTCATGCCACCAAAATTGGTGATGTACAACGAAACAATCGTTGTTACCACACACGTCCTAAACTTGCCAAGGTAAAGGATATCAACCTCTCCCTCTCCCTCTTTCTTGGATCCAAAGAGAATGTCCATCTATTGGGACATGAGCTGCCAGAGTTAACTACACGACCATCCTACGCTGGTGACGTAGTTCTGGGGTGTTTCCTCTCACCCAAATCGGTGCTCAATACTCCTTCCAAAACTAAAATACGCTTATGGGAATCAACTCAAGCTCATCTCTTTGACTCACCTCAAACAACTCAACTCAATTCCTCAAGAACTCAGTAACTCAAGAACATCATTCATGCAATGCAACTCAGGACTCCAACTCACACCATGCAAGACTCTCACTCATATGATCAGTTAATATCTTATAAACCATGCTCAACACATACGACATATTTGATTCTCATTACATGCATATGTAAAGCAGAACATGTATTCCTCGTGCTCAACTTACTTAACTCAGAAATTAGACTTATGATCTCAATGTAGTCAGCGTATCTAAAGATAATGCAATTTAGGGCTAGACTAACAAACATGCAATTAGTATTCCAATTTCATGGTAACAAAAAGGCAACTCATTAACTTATTCAAGTACATTCATGAGCACTATAAACAAGTGCAAGAAACTTCTAACTTAAAATCATAGGATTTTGTATTACTCAATTATTGCTCGCAAACTTGACTCAAGTAAACAAAGGGGCGCGTGGATGAACTCAATCCAATGCTTTAAGTAGTATTATATACCTGGAATTTGGAAGAACTAACAATCCTCATGTTTTGAACTCGAAATCCTCGTTGTCCTTCTTCTTTCCTCAACCCTAACTTTATTTTTAGTGTAATAGGAGTTCAAGAAAGAGTTTTAGAACCCTTTCTAAGTCAAAATCGACCTATATTGGTTGTATTTTGACTTTAAGAGGGGTGAAAAAAAGTCCAGAATGCCCCTCAAGGGATTTAAAATTTTAAATTTCGCTGGTACAGTTGGGTGGACCAGGTCTGCAATGCAGACCTCTCGCGCACATGTACATTTTCTTTCAAAAATTTTCTGATCAATTTTCCAATCCCCTAGAAAATATTAGAACCCCAGTTAAGTGCAAATGCGCGATAAGTCTGCAACGCGGACATGTCGCACACTTTTCTAAAAATTTATTTCGCTTTAAAAATTTATCTTTTGATCTGGTTTTTCTATAAATCAACCAAGTCTATTTTTCCATATAATTTTTCGTGTTGATCATATTTCCGGACTTAGATTTTCCAAAAGAGTTTGGAATCATATATTTTCTCATCTAGGGGTATTTTAGTAATTTTATCAGATGTAACATTATCTTCCCCTTGGAATCATTCATCCTCGAATGAAGAGAGATTTAGAAGCCTAGACTCAACACGAATTTCTACCTTAGACTATAACAATCAAACAACTCACAACTCACTCATGCAACCCATTAATTAAGTAACTAAGCAATTAAGCAATCAATGAACTCAACAACTTATCAATCGGACTCTAGAGCACTATCGTTATCTCAAACTCAAAATAGAAGGGAACTCAAGGAATTAGGAACAAATCTCTTACCATCTACTCTTTTATCACCTGTGGATAGAAATAAGTGTGGGTACCTAGCCTTCATATCCTCCTCAGTTTTCCAAGTAGCTTCCTCTATAAATTGGTTTCTCCACAACACGTTAACAAATTCAATCTCCTTGGTTCTTAACTTGCAAATCTGCCGATCAAGGATTTGAATGGGAACCTCTTTATAGCTCAAGTTGTCTTTCACTCTAATACTTTTGATAGGCACTACCAACTGCGGGTCTCCCAAATATTTCTTAAGCATAGAAATGTGAAAGACTGGGTGGATGGCCTCTAGCTCCGGTAGTAGCTCTGATTCATAAGCTACATTGCCCATTCTCCTCAAAATCTGATAAGGACCAATGTACCTCGGACTCAGCTTTCCTTTCTTTCTAAAGCGCACCATACCCTTCATAGGTGATACTTTCAGGTATACCCAATCATCAACCTCAAACTCTAAGTCTCTTCTCCTAATATTTATGTAGGACTTCTGTCGACTCTGTGCAATCCTCAATCTCTCTCGTATGGTTTTCACCTTCTCCATAGCTTGATGAAGCAAGTATGGACAATTAAATTCTTTCTCACCCACCTCAAACCAATCAATCGACGATCTACCTCTCCTCCCATAGAGTGCCTCATGGGGGGCCATCTGAATACTCGAATGGAAACTATTATTGTAGGCAAACTCAATCAAAGGCAAATGGTCATCCTAGTTACCCTTAAAGTCTATGACGTTGACTCTCAACATATCCTCCAAAGTTTGGATTATGTGTTCTGCCTATCCATCAGTCTGTGAATGGAAAGCAATGTTAAGGTTCACCCTTCAAACCCAAGCCCTTCTGAAAGGATCTCCAAAATTGAGCAGTGAACTGAGCTCCTCTATATGAGATGATATACAAGGGAACTCTATGCAATCTAACAATCTCCTTTATGTACAGTTAGGCATAATCCTCTACAGTGTCAGTTGTCTTTACCGCCAAAAAGTACGCAGATTTTGTCACCCTGTCAACTATTACCCAAATTGAATCATGTTGTCTGTGGGACCTCGGTAAGCCTGTGATGAAGTCCATGTTGATCATCTTCCATTTCCATTCTGGAATCTTGAAGTTTTGAACTACTCCACATGACCTTTGATGCTCAACCTTAACGTTTTGGCAATTTAGGCACTTAGAAATAAACTCCGCCATGTCTCTTTTCATTCCACTCCACCAATAGACTTCTCTCAAGTCATGGTACATCTTGGTTGACCTTGAGTGTATAGAATATCTAGAGTTATAAGCTTCTGCTATGATTCTTTCTCGAATAACATCAACATTAGAAACACACAATATGCTTTGGTATCTCAACACTTCATCTCCCCCTTTGGCGAAAGTCATTACCTTCTACTTATGCACATCTACCTTCAATTGCAGTAAGATGGGATCTTGGTCTTGCTTCTCTTTCACCTCCACTACTAGAGATAATGCAGACCCATTATGCATAAGTACTCCACCTTCATCCGATTCATCTAGTTGAACTTTTAATAGTGTCAGTCTATGAACCTCTTTAACTAGCTCCTTCTTTTCCTCCTCGACATGGGAGGTACTCCTCATGGATAACTTGTTAAGATCATCAGAAACTACGTTAGCTTTATCTGGATGGTAGAGGATGCTTATATCATAATTCATAAGCAATTTAAGCCATCTCCTCTACCTTAAATTAAGCTATTTCTGGGTAAAAATATATTACAAGCTTTTATGGTCTGTGAAGACATCAACATATGCTCCATGTAGGTAGTGGCACCATAGCTTAAGAGCAAACACCACTGCTACCAATTCTAAGTCATGGGTGGGATAGTTCTTCTCATGCACCTTGAGTTTCCTGGAAGCATAAACAATAATCTTACTTTCTGCATCAATACACATCCCAATTCAACTCTCGAGACATCTCAATATATAACAAATCCATCCGTTCCTCCAGGCAAGGTCAACACTGGGGCAGTGGTCAACCTCATTTTCAACTCTTGGAAACTCTTCTCACATTTATCAGACCATTGAAACTTGACCTTTTTATAGGTCATCGTAGTCAACGGTGCGAATATGAAAGAAAACCCATCAGTAAACCTGCAGTAGTAGCCTGCTAACCCTAAAAAACTTTTTATATTAGTCGGAGAGGTTGATCTAAGCCAGTTCTTAAGTGTCTCAATCTTTTGAATGTCTAACCGTATACCATTGCCCGAAACTACATGGCCTAGGAATGCCACAAATTTGAGCCAAAACTCACATTTTGAAAATTTCGCATACAACACATTATCCTTCAACGTCTGCAAAACAATTCTAAGGTGATTAGCATAATCCTCCTCATCTTAAGAATACACTAGAATATCATCAATAAACACGATCACGAACATATCAAGGTACTTCCTGAATACTCTGTTCATCAAGTCCATAAAGGTTGCAGGTGCATTTGTCAACCCAAAGGACATCGCCAAGAACTCGAAATGACCATATCAGGTTCGAAAAGCCATCTTCAAAATGTCACATTCTCTCACTTTCAACTGGTGATAGCCGAATCTCATGTCTATATTGGAGAAAATAGTGGCACCTTGAAGTTGGTCAAACAAGTCATCGATCCTCAGGAGTGGATACTTGTTCTTGACTGTTACCTTATTCAACTGGCGATAGTCAATACACATCCTTAGGGAACTATCTTTCTTTCTCACAATTAGGACCAGAGCGTCCCATGGAGAGACTCTTGGCCTAATAAAGCCATTCAATAACAAATCCTTTAACTACTCTTAGAGCTCTTTCAACTCAGGGGGGCCATTCTATATGGAGGAATGGAGATGGATTAGGTGTTAGGAATAATATCAATTCTGAAGTCAATATCCCTATCAGGAGGGACTCCAAGTAGATACTCAAGAAATACTTTAGGAAACTCACTCACAATTAGGATAGACTCAAGAGTAGGAGGTTCAACATTGTCAGACTAAACTTGCAAGAGGTGATATATACATCCTCTAGAGATTAACTTCCAGACCTTAAGGTAGGAAATAAACTTATCCTTAGGCACAACGTAATCTCCCTTCCACTCTATAACAGGCTCATTCGAAAACTAAAATTTGATAGTCTAGGTTCTACACTCAACAGAGGCATAGCAAGCGTGAAGTCAGTCCATACCAAGAATCACATCAAAGTCAACCATCTCTAACTTAATCAAATCAGCAAGAGTATACCTATGGTAGATGGACACTACACTATCTCTATAGACTCTCTCGGCTAGAATAAACACACCAACAAGAGTAGAAACAGGGAAAGTCTCAAGTAAACACTCAGGAGAAATCTCATATTTACTAGCCATATATGGTGTCATAGAGGACACAGTTTCACTCGGATCAAGAAAACCATAACAATCAAAGGTAAAGACTCAAAGCATACCAGTTACAACATTTGGTGCAACCTATAGGTGCTGTCAGTTCACCATCGCATATAGAAGATTTGTTCCACTACCTGTCCCTGGTGTAGCACTTCTCTGGTTACCTCTAGCTAGTGGTACTATAGTAGAAGATTGGGTATTATTGTTCCATAATGGACATTCTCTCTGGAAATGAACTGTCTGGCCACACTTGTAGCAACCATTTCCTCCCTCTTTGCACTCTCCCAAATGCATCCTACCATACTTCCCACAAGGTAGCTTCCCTCTCAAGACAAGGGTCACACTAGCCTGCGAACCCTGTGCTCCAAAGTTCGCCTGACCTTGGGACCTTTAATCATACCTGTTATTTAGAGTCGGTGCACTTGCTGATGATGATGCATAACCTGGAGGCTTCTTTTGAAAGTATGACTTGTCTTACTTATTTGGCTTAGTTTGGCTTGGCTCACTCCCTATTTATTTAGCCTTCTTACTTAGATGATCCTCTCTATCCCTCTTCTTGTCCTCTTCAAGTTATTGAGCATACACCATGAGTCTAGAGATGTCCATGCTTAGGATCAACAGAGTTGCCTTGCAGTCCTTCTTCACATGCTTGCCCAAGCCAGATATAAACTTCTTCATCCTTGACCTCATGTCTTGAACCATGTTCGGAGCATAACTGGATGAACTTGAGGTTGTACTCCTTGACAGTCAACCCCTCTTGCTTCAGATTCACAAACTCCTCAATCTTTGCCTCCCTCAACTCCTAGGAAAATAAGTGGTCAAGGAAGGCGTCCTTAAACTCACCCCACTCAGTAGGCTTAACATCCTCACCTTGAACCTCTTCCACTGGTTATACCATATATTTGCCACATCTTTAAGCTTATAAGAGGCAAATTCAACTCCTTTGATCTCGGTCGCGTGCATAACCTTTAACACCTTCCACATTTCATTAATGAAGTTTTGAGGGGTTCTCCTCAACGTTAGTCCCTGTGAAGACTGGCAGGTTCATCCTTAGAAAGTCCTTAATTTTAGCGGAGGTCGATGGCTCCTTGGAGCTAGAGCTAGGAACTTGTGAACCTCGGTTATCTCTCTGGGAGGCCACTAGCTGAGTAAGTATAGTAATGGCTCCCCTGAATTCGGCCTCTATAGTTGGGGCTAGTTGAGTAGTAGGCACCTATAGAACCCCAAAAGTCTTAGCAGATCGACCTCGACCTTTTGTCTCCATCTGGGTAGGCACTTATGATGGGGAATTCTAAGCATTGCTAGTTGAGGCATCTCTTTGGGTGGCGGTACGCTTAGGAGGCATGATCTGCAAATGTGTAATGCACGAATTAGAAAGGAGCTTTGATAGTTTTAGACTTTATTGCACGAACTCAAAATACAAAAGAAGTGTAATCCTTACTAATGTCCCATAGCCTCCTGCTTATAAAGTATAATGTACAACAAACTCATAAACAAGACTCTACTAGAAACAACTTCATAGACTCCCTAGGACTCTTAAACTCTGTGTTCTGATACCAAGTTTCTCACACCCCAGGTGAGTACCAGTGGAGTGGCCGTCACTTGAAGAACCATTTCTGATTTCTCAAGAGAACCACCTGGCCTCATCGTCACATCTAACTCAATTGTGGAAGAATACTCGAAAAATAAATAATGAAGCAATAAAGCTCTTATAAAATAATCTCTAAAAAACCAAGTTTGGAAAATAAAATACTCAACAATCCTCTACTTAATATCTATGAAGCCTCTACCTCTAACATATAGATGGTACCATGACAGACCATGGTTACCGAACTCAAAGGAAATAGTAATAACTAGTAAAAGCTGAAAAGAAAGGCTTCTCCGAATAGTAAAGAAGGGTCACCAACTGTGGATGAAAGGTAACTTAACCTCAATGGTGCGCATACTAAAGTATTTTATCACATGTATCTGTATCATTAATGATGTAGGCCCAAGTGGGTGTTAGTACATTGAATATACTGGTTTGTAAGAATGACTAAAATAAACATATAAGGCTCAACTCAACTCAGTAAACTCGACTCTGAGAACTCAACTCATGACTCGACTCAATGAATATGCAAGTTTAAGATTTTGAAATCATGCTTTAAATTAGACTTAATGTTTTATGAAACTCAGTTTAAAAGTCATGATATACTCAATCAAGTGTTGCTTGAAAGTTTCTCTAACTGATATAACTCTCCACTCCACTAAAATTGGTGGTGTACAATGAAACAGATGTCGTTGCCACACCTGTCCTAAACTTTCCAAGGTAAAGGACGTCAACCTCTCCCTCTCAAAAAAAGTGCAAGAAACTTATAACTTAAAATCACAAGATTTTGCATTACTCAGTTATTACTCACAGACTTGACTCAAGTAGATGAAGGGGCGCGTGGATGAACTCAATCCAACGCTTTAGGTAGCCTTACATACCTAGAATTTAAAGAACAAACAATCCTCTGTCGATCATCGTGTTTTGAACTCAAAACCCTTGTTGTTCTTCTTTTTTCCTTAGCCCTAGCTTTGTTTTTAGCGTAATAAGGGTTCAAGAATGAGTTTTAGAACCCTTTCTAAGTCAAAACTGACCTGTATTGGTCATATTTTGAGTGGAAAAAAGTCCAGAATACCCCTCAAAGGATTTTAAATTTTAAATTTTACTGGTACAATTGGGTGGACCAGGTTCGCAATGTGGACCTGTCGCGCACCTATACATTTTCTTCCAAAAAGTTTTTGATCAATTTTTCAATCTCGTAGAAAATATTAGAACCCCATTTAAGTTCAAATCTGCCAGAAGTCCGCGATGCGGACATGTCGCGCACTTTTCTGAAAATTCATTTTCGCTTCAAAAAATTATCTTTTGATCCGGTTGCTCTAAAAATCAACCAAGACCATTTTCTCACACAATTTTTTGTGTTGATCGCAATTCCGACCTCAAATTTTTCAAAAGAGTTTGGGATCATGCATTTTCTCATCTAGAGGTATTTTAGTAATTTTATCGGGTGTAACATCTTTACCAGCTAGAGTTATTTGCCGAGGTCTCTTTTGACAGCTGAGAAATATTGATATTTGGAGTCAAGGTATTTACCAACCGGTGTTATTTGTTGAGGTCTATTTTGGCGGAACATGGTCTGTGAAACTCTCATGGGTTCCAGTCTAAGGTGATCAATGAATGTGTATCATAGGATTGACATGCATCACAATTATTTGATATGTCATCGCATCATCTGGCACATCATTCACTTGTGTTGATTATGAGTACTTTTTTTTAGTTATTACCTTTATGGGTAAACCCTTGCTAATTGTTACCTTTTGGCTAAGACTTATAGGAACTGTTAGCTATATATACACACGCACATATATTGTGTGTGCTGACTTTTTTGTGTGGCAGATTGTAGTTGTTGAGGTATGTGATTGGGATGAAAAGGGTACTTGTGTTCTTCATTGCTTTGCTTAGCACTAAGAATTCATTTGTTGGGTACCATGTTGTTAGACATTCACCCCTTAATTCTACACTTATGTAGGTATTGATCTTGATGCTTTCGGGTCTCTTTATTTTCCATCATAGACCAAGTTATGGACACTTGAGAGGTAGCAACTTGTCTTATCAGTGGACTCTCGAGGCCCTTTTACTTTATGTTCTATTCTATTCGTGAAGTAAGACGTTGAAACTTGTACTATTCTTCTTTTCAGTTAAGTTAGTGACTTGTACATGTGACACCAGTCTTTGGTGGTCTTAGAATTGCTTCCGCTTATTAATACCTATGTTATGTTTGACTTCTTTTCTTTTGCTTAAATTTTTGTTTACTTTTAATTGCGTAGCTTCTTAGGCTGACTTGCCTTTGTGGGTTAGGTAGGTGCTATCACCCCCGTTTTCAGGTCGTGATAGAGATTGTTAAAGCTTTCATATTCTTCATTGACAACTCAAAGAAAGAAACACCACTATTTAGAGGTAAAAAATTTATCTATAGATTAAATAGCATAATAATGAGATAATATTATTGTAAATCATGAGTTAATGGGTGATTAGTGATAAATTGTGACATTAATAATTATATAAATTATATCAAATAATAATGGACATCTTCTTGCCAATTTATACCTAATAATAACATAAAAAGATAATGTACTTAATTGTATAATTTTAGTTTAATGTAATAAACACCGACAAAAAGGAGGGGCACAAGTTATAATGTGGTAACTTTTACTAACTTCATAGTAACTTTATGCAAGTTTATCTCTTTTATACGAGTCAAGAGCAACCCAACCATTCAAGCACAACATCCAACATCCAAAATCTAATAAGATAAGCAAATGTTTTATATGCACTATATTTTTCATTTTAATTAACCAAATATTTAGTAATTAAAATATATTTTATTAAATAATTATATTATTCTTAACCATCCTATTATTATATATTACATTATAATCCTAATATAATATTTTCCCAAATTAAATCACTCAGAAAAATTTTGATTCGCCATGTTGATATAGATTGATAGTCCACTTGACATTAATATCATCTAAGCTAAGCTTCTTAATTGAGAACGGACTTTAATGAGCCTAGTTATATATGTATATACCTAACTTTTATTATAGCAACATAAAGTCGATCAAACTATTTTTAATAGCTCGACCAGAGTTTGTGTTTCTAAATATATCTCTTTCATTGATAATTGATACCAATTCCAAGATGTTTTATTTATTGTTAATTTATTTTTGATATAATATATAAATTAGTTTTTTAACTTGGTTTCAATTATAAGTATGACATTTAATTTTAAATTGCATAAGCAAATATTTTAAGTATTCGGTTCTTAAACAAATAAACACACGAATTTAGCAACCAAATTCTGTGAAATACAAACATGTTGACGTGTAATTTATGCTCAATCAATCACTGTCAGATTATTAAAATTATTCCATCTATTTATAATTTAAAAAAAATAAAAGAAACAAAAGGGTAATTTGTGATTGATCAAAATAAATTTATTTTATAAAAAATTTAAATTTTGTAAATTTTAATTTTTTACTCCACCTCAGGCCCTCATATCCCCAGCCCGCCCCCACCCCATGCAAAAAATAATTAAAAATTTATTTTACAAAAAATTCAAATTTGTAAATTTTAATTTTTTTTACTCCACCTAGGTTCCCAGCATTACCCCCCCCCCCCCACTCCCATAAAAAAATATTTTTACGAAAAATTCAAATTTTATAAATTTTAATTTTTTACTCCACCTCGAGCCCCAGCCCCCACCCCCATACAAAAAATAAAATAAAAATTATTTGTACAAAAAAATCAAATTTTAAATTTTTAGTCCACCCCACCCCCAAAAAAAAATTTTAATATTTATTTTTTAAAAAAATAAATCAAATTATGAAATATTTTCATCCCAAAAACTAGAAAAAAAATCTTGAAGATTAGTAATAGAAAAAAAGAAAAAAAATGATATTTTAAATTGAAATATAAGGATATATATATATATATATATATATATAAAATATTTATTCAAACGTAAAATAGTCATTTTAGCACTTTTTTACTACTGTTATGCGCCTCAAAAAAAATAAAAGACGCACTTATATATATTTCACGTGTTATGTCAGCTAAAATTTGTATGTTTAAATAATAAAAAATAAGTTAATTAAAGTGTCTGTTAAAAAGTACATTTATGTAATATGCCTTTATATTTTTAGTTATTAATTAGTATGAAGCAGCATAATGGTCTATGTGAAAATAATGGAACATGTTATCCAGTCATTGATTCGATGCATTTTATAATATAAATTATTGAGGCATTTATGATATAGAGCACAGTTTTGTAAGAAAATAGCCTACTTGTTTTTCGAAAAGAGATTGAAAAACATGTTATATATAAATATTCTCTTTAACTTGGCTTCAACTGATATCTATATCATTGAACTTTGAATGTGCATATACTTAAACTTATATAAAATTGAACAAATAGACACATGTATTTTACGTGACACAATACACGTAGGATATAAATTTGTCATGTAGGACGTCATGTGAAATGAATGTGTCTATTCTTTCAAGTTGTGAATAGTTAAAGTGTCTACTTATGCATAGATAAAATTAGAGGTCATAGTTATCAATTAACACCAAATTAGAGGCATATTTTTGTATTATCTTCGTTTGCTTGAAGGTATATTGTTTTACTGACGTTATGACCAAATATATATACACAAGTCTTTTAACTTGTTCTTATTTTTATTTTGACACTCTATTTTAGTCTTATTTCATTTTAACCTTTTAAATTTATTTTTTTTATTATCATTTACATAAAAATATTAATTTTATGATTTCTTATTTATATTTATATTCTTTATTTTTAAAAACCGCGTCCGTTAGTTTTCATAAAAATAAAACAAAACTTAATGGATGAAAATCAATTTTTTAAAAATTAATTATTTTTTGAGAGTTTCTTATATTTTTGTGCGAAAAATAATGGTTGAAAGTGTGTCGATTTTCTTTCTAAAGAAATTAAATTAAATTAATAAACACAATATATTTTATTGTTTATCCCTAGGCTATCTAGATTTAACTCAAATACTAGCTTTTAAATTTTTAATTCAACTCAATATAGATAAAAAGAACTATCTTCATACAAATTAAAAAAAACTCTTGTTTATTTCTAAAAACATAACTAAAAAAAATGCTAAAACTCGACAGACTTCAATGGATTGTCATTAATTATTTTGAGAAAGAAAATCAAGCACTTCCATCAGTTATTCTATTTGCAAAAAAATAGATAAACCCTAACAAAAGTTATTATCTTTTTTTTAACAAAAAATTAGTATTCACCTGTAAATTGTTTTTTAAAAAATGTAATGGACGAACGTCGATTAATTTTTAAAATGTAAATTGTAGTAGAAGAGCATGTATAAAAATAAAAAAATTTATAAAGTTAGTATTTTGTGTTTAAATAGTACATAATAAATAGAATTGAATAGTTAAAATAGAACAAGAGTATGATAAAATGTCAAAATGAAAAATAAGATCAAACAAGTTACAAAAGATTGTACATATGTTTGGCAACGCGATTTTATCAAATAATTTAATTAGATGTATCAAAATATATTTTTGATAAAACACATCTACTGTAATTGATATTGCTCAAGAAATAATGTAAAATAAATAGATTTTAATTCCACAACTAACATAATTTAAATTTAAATTCAGATGCCATAGCAATAGGGTCGTCCAGTTGACATACAATTCTGCATATACCTGAGTTTTCCATTTCTAGTCCCTCCATTCAGTTGCACTTGACATATTTAAATTTGACATATCTAATTAAAAAAAATAATGATTGATATAATTATTTTGTAATATTATATTTATTAATAAATATTTAATATTAAATTTTAAAATATGATCTAAAAAACAAATAATTTATGCTAAAATAAAATATAATTTTTTTTAAATTTTTGATAAATAAAAATGAACCTAGGAGTATAATTTGAAGGTTAATTTGGAGTGATGATGAAATATTTGATTAAAAAAAAGAAGTTGAAAGATAAATCATCAGTTGGCGCCCGAGGAAAAAGGGAGAGGAGTTTGGTCAATTCATATAAAAGTTTTACACCATCAATGAATGTGATGTAGCATGATTGCTTCTTTCTTAGTTAAAAGTTTTGACTCAAAAGTTTTGAATTTGAATTTTGAATATAAAATAATTTTTGATAGAGAAATTTTTTCCTCGAGTAAGACCTTATGAAATATGAATTTGAAATAATAGAATTTTAATATAGATATTGAATATCAATTTTAAAAAAATAAATAAAATAAAAGTCCTACAGTAGTATTTGTTTTTTCTTTCAAAATTCTGAAAACTTTCCAGACAACACATACCCCACGTTCTTGAATAAATACAAAAGTTCATCCAATGATTTTAGTCTCAGAAAAATACAAATTAGCACTGGGATTCTTGAGTTAAAAATATCACCAAAACATGTTACTATTATTTCAAGAATCAGACGCATCTTCTCCATGTGATAAGGAACCTAACTTAATAGTGTATCCTTTATTAATATTGGTATTATTTAATTTTTTGTAAATCATTATGACTTCTACTTAATGATAAATTAATTCTACCTCGATAATCGGGATCATATAATCAATAATTAATTAGAGTGCTTGAAACTATGAGACAATCAAGTAGGGCATAATACATATTGTGGTAGTACTTGCTAGTTATTTTATTTTTATTGATTTTATACCTGCATGTTGTTAGGGTTTCCCTAAGTTTTTACTTTATTTGGATTCTATATTATTGTGTTTTAGTTTTAATTTTTTTTTCTTAATCAATAAAATATCATGAACGAGAGAAATATAGCAAGCAACAAAAATAGAAAAACAAAAACATCAAAACTCCTTGAAAGCGAATTTAGAGATGAGGGGAAGAGATCTCAGAATGAATAAAAATTTCATTGAATTCTCAATTTCGTCTCTTCTTTTGATGATGGAAATGTTATTTCTTTATGAAAAGAGAAGGAGACGTTGGAAATTTTGTTGTATAATCACGGAAACAATGAATTATTCTTGAAAGTCTGAGGTGTGTAAGTCACTGTCCTTCAGGATATTTCGCTAGTAAAGTTTATCTTCCAGGATTTAACAAGCTCTTCTAGTATATACTAAGAGCAGGAACAATAAAGTTAAAATTATATCCAGCAAAAGAAAGAAGATGAATAAAATAGTTATTGTTTTTTTTTCACCTTTCACCAAAGGAAAATATGAAAGCTATATATAGAATAGTAGATACTCCCTCTGTCCATCTTTACTTGACCCCTATACTATTTTAGGATGTCCAATAATACTTGTCCAGTTTATGAAATCAAGAGATAATTTTACAATTAGTTTCTAATTTACCCTTGTCATTAATTATAGTTTTTTCCCTATTACATTTTTCAATAGATTGTATTAATTATATTCAAAGGGTGATTTGGTAAAATTACCCCTATCATTTACTACTTCTTAATCCCTATGTCAAATCAAAAGGGGTCAAGTAAAATTTGACGGAGGAAGTAATTGCCAACGTCTACACCATAAATATGATTTGACCATTGTAAAATCAATAAAAGAGATAATGAATGTAAACGGTCATGTTCATTTTAATGACAGAAATTGGGCAATAAGTATTAATATTAATGTACATTTATTAGAGATACTATTATTTAATTGTTTTGATAACCATCCCCCACATATCTCAAGATGAATATTTATTTGAAAATAAAAGTTTTGCTCGGTTTTCTTAATGAGAATAATGTGTCGAATTTGGTGTCTCTTGGACTATGAACCAAATATAGATTAGATAAGATTAAGCTTACAAAATAATTGGTGAAGTTCAAAACTTTTATGAACCAAAAATTCTTTTGTAAATTCAGTGTCTTATCTGTCACATCATCCCTCCACACAATTTGTTGTTCATCGCGATTTTGCACCAATAAGCCATGCACGTGCCTGATATTCATGAGTACTCTAGAAATTTATCATAATTTCATAGGAGCGGCCCCACTCAACACTCATATATATAGGTCTATTCATAAAATGTATTCTGCATAGCAATACACCACCTATAAAGGATATGAATTGAATTATGATGCACTATATTGTACTTCTTTATCAACTAATGACTTGTTACTATCCATATGAACCTAACTCATGGGATCTCCAATTCACATAGGTTAGGCTACCATCATTGTTGGTTTTCTCAAATTGACAAAAGTCCTATTCCCCTCAATGTTTCATATATCACTCTTCTTTGCAAAGGTTTAGTCAGAGGATCGACCAAATTCATTTCTGACTTCACATAATCGATTGAAATTATTCCATCTCTTAGCATATGCTTTATCACATTATGTCTCAAATGTACATGTCTATTTTTTCCATTGAAGGATTTATTTTTTGCTACAGCTATCGCTACTTGGCAATCACAAAATATCGATACAGAAGGTGTTGGTTTTATTTCAATTGGAATACCTGCTAAGAAGTTTTTCAACCACTCAGCCTCATTAACAACCAATTCTAATGCAACAAATTTAGATTCCATAGTTGATCTAGCAATTATATTTTGTTTGGCTGATTTCTTGTCATGACCCGATCCCGATCATGATGACGCTTGTTAGATTCCACCTATAGTTAAGTCAATTACCCAACCCCTTGAGTACCTGTCCTAACTCTCTAGTCAAAATCATTACCAATACAATAATAGAAATAACCGCAACCTGCCTAGAACTTGAAAGTCAACTGTACAGAACTACAGTAGACAGAAAATATACACTAATATATATATATATATATATACACACACACACAAAACCATAGTATATTACAACCCAGGAGTGCTCCTACGAATACATAACACTACTGCACAAAGCTAAAGTCTAAAAACAAAAGACGACCATCAAACGAAGGAGACTGCGACCAAGCCAGAGCTTCCAATGCTCACCCAAAAGAAGTCTCTTGTGCGCTCTCGAATCCCCCGAATCAGTGCCATTGACTAGAACATGGACCTGCACCATGGAAAGATGCAAAAGTAGGGGTGAGTAACAGAATAAGGCACCCAGTAGGCATCATCGACCGACTGAGTGAAATAATATAAATAAGAAAACTCAAATGCACATAAAAATAGCTATCCCATTAATCATCCCCATAACCTCAAATCCAACGGAAACAACATACTATACGTGAGTATAAGACCCTAATATCTATGTTTGTATGTCATCTGAGCCCCCATAAGCCCGGAAGGTACATCCGCATACAATATGTATACATAAAATCATAATATAATACAACCCAGGAGTGCTCCTACGAATACATAACACTATTGCACAAGGCTAAAGTTTGAAAACAAAAGATGACCATCAAAAGAAGGAGACTGCGACCAAGCCAGATCTACCAATGCTCACCCAAAAGAAGTCTCCTGTGCGCTCTCGGATCCCCCGAATTAGTGCCATTGACTAGAACCTGGACCTGCACCATGGAAAGATGCAAAAGTAGGGGTGAGTACTAGAATAAGGCACCTAGTAGGAATCATCAACCGACTGGGTGAAATAATATACATAAAGAAGCTCAAATGCACATAAAAGAAGCTAACCCATTAATCAGCCCCATAACCTCAAATCTAACTAAAACAACGTACTATAAGGCCCTAATATCTATGTCTATATACCACCTGAGCCCCCATAAGCCCAGAAGGTATACCCGCGTACAATCTAATCGATAGATCATCACTGAACCCCATAGAACCATCACATAGTCTCACTCTCCACATCATCAGATCAAGGGTCGGCTGTACGTGGGTGTAAGGCCCTGATGTTTATGCATGAATACCCCTGAGCCCCATAAGCCCAGAGGGTACACCCACACATAATCGGGTGTGTATAGGTGTGTGGATCCATGAATAATCAATCAGGCCTCACCCCCAACAATCACATATCATTTAGGTCTCTAACCCCATGATGAAACATGATACCTGATCCAAAATATACATGTGTAATGGTGGGACATATACCCCAAGCATAATCAATAGTGTCTCAACTCAAAATATCAATCACGGGCCTAGCCCCAACATGCAGCCAATCGAGTCTCAGACCCAAAATAATAGCAAGTGTTCTGACCTCTTTAAAATTGGCACCTGAATCACAGACACTCGGACGTGACCAATGTAGACTCGGACCATAGGGCACGTAACCTGGGGTCTCAGATACTCAGATGTGACCATTAGAGACTCGGAACACAGGGTGCGTTATCTAGGTGTCGGAGCATAAAACCAGTCAATCTCTCCTTAGCCTATTCGGATCCGAATCCCCTAATTATATCATCTCTCTCTCTCTCAAACCACACATAACCACCGCCTCACTCAGATAGTAACAATAGCCTATCCCCCGGATATGTAGAGGACCCATATGTAACAACTAACAATAGTATATTGCACGTATGTCTCAATCATCAATGTAAAAATGGGTCTAACAGACTAACATGCTATATTCCAGTCCATCACAGGTAACGAGAGTAAAACAAGGCAACAATAGTGATATCATAAGTATCCACAACAGTCAGGCCCAATGAAATCGTAAGTATGTAAGGAATCAAGTCATAGTATGGCAAATAGGCAACAAGTAGTCTCACAATTATCTTATCCTAATAACATCAGGCAACATGCTCTCGCAGACAAAGGTTAGGTCAGAAAACATACCTGCCCTATGACATCAGCCCATACACAATCCTTATTAGGCCTTTCTATACTCTATATCACCATAAAATATCGAATTTATAGCATTCATAGCTAACAATACAGAGTACAATCTCACAACAACATATATTATTCATACGGGGCACAATTAGCATCTCATATACATCTTAGTTCAACATGCATATAGTTTCACTCAATCTAAGGTGTATGGAAAACCTAGCCTACCTAGTAACCGATGCCTCAAACTCCCAATTAATCCAACCAATATTTTTCTTTCCTGATAGCCTCTCGATGTTTCTCAGCTGTAAAGCATAATCCACAATAGTAATATGGTCAATTTGGCTGTATTAACTTGAGAAACGGGTGAAATTAGGCTAAAGGTGCCTAAAATGAAAAAAATAAGACCTATGCCCAAAATTCCAAACAAAATCCTGAAAAGCATTCCCCACAATAACTCGAGTCTACAACTATAAATTAGGCCCAAAACGAACCCCAGAAGATCGAGAAAAGGCCTAAAAATAAAGTTAAAAACTTTATCGGGAAAACATTCTTTTTAAAACTTTCTTGATCAAAATTCTCAAAAATTGGACAATTTCAGCTAACACTCAGTATACCATAGCGTTCCACTTGGAACATAGGATAATATAGACTCAAGTTTCACTTAATTCTATCAAGAATCGACTAAGATATCAACATGTAAAATATTTATAATTTTCGAGAAGATATTAATCTAAAACAGTGAATTTACCTCAAAATACGCATTGAATCTTAAATTTGACTTCGCGGCAATGTTTCTTGTGAAAATCTGAGTCACGTTGATCTTTGAATCATAAAAAATGGACTTGAAATGAAATTTTTACGAGCTTGGGAAATTGAGTGTGAGGGTTGTTCGCAAAGGGTGATGACCCTTTTATAGGCCACTCATAAACCTCCACGAACACGGAGGTGTAGGGGACTTGCCCTACTCCACGAACGCAAAGCTTCACCAAGCCTGGCCTCCACTAACACGACATTGACCTCCCCAAACACGGAGGGTAAAGTTTGTTGGTGCTGCACCAACTAAGCCCAAAACTTCCTCGGGGCATCCAGTGTCCATTTTACATAAATAAATAGTGTAACCACACGGATTTTGATGTTTTGGATCCAAAGGTGCAGTCAAAATTTTCATCGGAGCATACTACAGAAAAATGGGGATCCCACTTCTTTCCAGCTAATTTTAGCTAAAAGAATTGAGGGGTTCAAAATGTAATCAGATATCCCCGTCAACTGACGAAGGGTCATTTCGAATTGCTTTTGACGTTCCGGAGTTGATCGCGCCATCAGATTTATATTTCGAGCATGTTTAGCTAGGTTTTTACAGAAACACACCTTTTAACTTCTTGTTGAACTCATTTTACAATTTTTAGTTCAAAATCATACCAGGACCCTCCATCCTCGGTCCAACCACCCTCTTAGCCTAAATCGACCGTTCCAAAACTAATGAAACTGTCAGAATTTCATTTTGAAGTCATTTGTTAGGGTTTTGTCAAAAACTTCATTTTTGCAGTTTTAACTTCTCAAAAATTCACAAACTTGCTCAAATCTCCACCATCATTCCAATAGTCCCAAGGACCCATAAAAGGTCCAAGGTTGCCATACAGAAGCTCAGAATAGCAGAATTAACACAGAAACACATAATTGACCTAAAGGGTCATTACAACATCCCCCACTTATAAGACTTTCATTTGCGAAAGTAAAGTAAAGGCATATCTGATGGCTCAAATAGGTCGGGGTGCTGCTCCCACATTTGTGTCTCCATCTCCTAGGTAGTCTCCTCGATCGGATGGTGACGCCACTGCACCTTAACTATTGGTATGACCCTAGAGCGCAACTATCTGGTATCACTAGCTAAAATGGCCGGCGACTCCTCAACAAATGTCCGACGATCATCTAACTCAATTGAATCATACTGCAGCACATGAGACTCATCTGAAATGTACCGGTGAAACATCAACACTTAGAATACAGGGTGTATAGCAGAGTAGGTTGGAGGTAGGGTTAACTCATAAGCAACTTGCCTGACCCATCTCAAGATCTCAAAAGCCCCAATATACTGGGGACTCAACTTACCCTATCTCCTGAACTTCATGATCCTTTTAAGGGGAAACACTCTCAAGAACACTCAATCTTCAATCGCAAACTGCAAGAACCGACATCTACGGTCAACATAATTCTGGTGCCGACTCTGAGCTGTCCTCAATCTATTTTGTATAACCAAGACCCTGGCCAAGACATTCTGCAAAAAAATTGTTCTTAACGGACTCATCTCTGTAGACTCAAACCGCCCAATAGGAGTACAACATTTTCGGCCATATAATGCCTCAAACGAGGCCATCTGAATACTGGTGTGATAGCTATTATTATAGGCAAACTCCGCTCACGGCATAAACTGATCCCACAAACCCCCAAACTCTAGCACACAATCCTATAGCATATCCTCCAGAACCTGTATAGCGCGCTCAGACTGACCATTAGTCTGGGGTGAAATGTTGTGCTCAAATCAACTCGAGTGCCCAACTCTCGCTGAAAAGTCCTCCAAAAGCTGGAGGTATTAAACTGTGACCCTCGGTCAGATACGGTAGATATAAGCACCTCGTGCAATCGAACTATCTCCTAAATGTAAATATGGGCTAATCGCTCGACACTGAAGGTAGAACATACCGGAAGGAAGTGTGTCGACTTAGTCAATTGATCAACTATCACCCAAATGCTATCATATAACCACTGAAAGTACGAGAAAGCCCCACAACAAAGTCTATTGTCACACATTCCCACTTTCACTCCGAAATGGGTAATCTTTGAAGTGTGCCACCGGGTCGCTGATGCTCCGCTTTTACCTGTTGACAACTGAGGCAATCTCCTCATACCATTCCACTAGTAATGTTGTCTCAAATCTCGGTACATCTTAGTTGTACCTGGATGAATAGATCATCGGGAATTATGTGCCTCCTACAGGATCAACTATATCAAATCCCCCATTCTAGGAACACACAATCGACCATTAAATATGAGGACTCCATCTGAATCAACAGTAGCATGACCCCTAATCCCCTGCAACACTCTGTCTTGGAGACCCATTAACAACTCATCCTCAAACTGTCAGTCCCAGATCTGATCAATCAGTGAAGACTAAGCCCCAATAAAGGCCAATACTCGGCTGGATTCTGAAATATCCAATCGGACCAACCTATTAGCTAGGGACTGAATGTCCGAAGCCAACGGTCGCTCCTCTACTGGCAAGTGTGCTAGACTGCCCATACTGACTGCCTTCCGACTCAAGGCATCCACTGTTGACACCCAATTTTGGTTCTCCATATTAAATTAGTTAAGTTTCCTTAAAAAAGATAATAAAAACTATTATTATTATTATTATTATTATTATTGTTATTATTACTACTATTACTACAATTATGGTTGCTAATATTTTGATAAATTTTCTTATTTTTATTCGACAAATCATTTTATGAATATTATTTCTTACAAAAGTTAAATATATTTTTTTAGAAAAAAAATATAAATATTTACTACTTGCTTTTGCATTTTTGAGAAATTTATGACAAATAAAATCATTTTAAATGATAAATCAATTCCTCGTTGTCACAAGTAAATATTTTCATATATTATTCAAAATGAAGAAACATAATTAATTAAGCTTATTACTAATCCATACTAATTTTATTTTAGAATGAGTAATTTTTGTCAAATAACTTAATCCTACAATATAATTATTTTTATTTATTTATTTATTTAATTTATTTTATTCAATTTTGGCTTTCTAATAATTTTAAATTTTAGATGTTTAGTTTTGGCTTTTCGTGTTTAATTAGTTAAACTTCCCTAAAAAAAAGAATAGAAAAAGGAGTTTATTTAAAAAGGGGTGATAAAACTTTTATGAAATATGAAATATTTTACTACTACTATTACTATTATTATTATATTATTATTATTGTTGTTATCATTATTATTATTATTATTATTGCTAAACTTCTCATTTTTGTTTGATCAATTATTTTACGGATATTATTTCTTATAAAAAATTAAATATAAACAATACATATATATGAATGTTTACTATTTGCTTTCATAGTTTTTGAGAAACTTATGACAAATGAATATCGTTGTACAGTGTTAAATCGATTTTTGATTAAAAAACAATGTTTTTATTTGAAATAAGTATTTTCATACATTATTCAAAAAAGGGAGCTTAGTTGAATAATTTTGTTACTAATTCATTCCAATTTTATTTTAGAATGACCAAATTTTGTCAAAATAATTAATTTTACAAAATAATTATTTTAATTTATTTGTTGACCATAATTTAAATATGATTAATTCAACAAAACTTGGCAATCTAAGTTCCTTCAAATTAGTCAATCCATGTGAATCATCGCCGACAACAACCTCGACATCACAATATCACTAGTAAAGATCTCAGCATCACAATCTCGCCGACAATGACCTCGGCATCACATCTCGACCGGTAAAGACCTCAACCCCAATTTTCACTATCTCACTCAAATCAATAACCAGAATCAATGCAAGTATGTGTGACATAGAATGAATGAACATGAGATGAAGTCCACAAACAAATACACTCATAATAAACAACCACAATAATATATCTCAATATATAATTCTCTTTACTTAACCACATTTTCAATTCAAGTGTTACAACACCACATCAACTCACATTTACATTTAATCACCCCATTTTTATAATATCACAAATATTTTATGCATCACACAGAATAAAGGAAAATTTGAGAATTCTACAAGAATTACAAAGTTTTGAAAGTCCACTTGCCTTAGTCGAATCACAATCAATCAAACACTTAGCCTTTCCCTTTCGAATAGAATCCATAGCACCGCAATCTAATCAAATAAGAATTCACAATAAGATTTTCAAACTAAAATACCCAAATCTATAGTCAAGTTTATAAATTTCAAGGCTAGAGTTAAGTCTCAATGTCCCTATACTATATTTATGTGCAACACTATATTTTCTATAATTTATTACGCAACAATAAATCAAGTTACTATAACAGAAAAGGTGCCCAATAATACAATATCCTTTAGTAGTGATCCTTTTGAAACTTGATTAATCAATGAGATTTCAAATTGTCAATGTTGGATGCTAATACGTGTCACACAAACAAGCCGACCCAAATTTCGAAGCCAGAAGTTCATCAACAGAAGTTCATACAATACCAATTTACAAGAGAAATAGTATTAACTTGTATATAATAATGATAATAAGTTAGGAAAATCTGTACCAAGAGTTGCTCACGGGAATGAGTGCCACTAGCATATTCAAAATATTTTTTTTGGTCAATAACCTATTCAAAACATACCCACTCCTCCATTATGACCTGATGATTGCATCAATTTCCCATTTACAAAATTTTTCACTTAGTCCATTAAGATTATCACCTAAAAGGTATATTAGAGGAAACATTTATAGTACTTTTTTTCCTAGAAACGTAAACATACAATATATGAGTAACAACCATCCAAACAATATATGAGTAACAACCATCCAACAATATATGAGTAACAACCATCTAACAAGAGCACTGAACCTTAAGTCTGTTGATAAACAAGATAATGAAGCCATCAACGTGACTTCTGTATGGGTGATTGATCCTCTAGTTTGAACCAATGGTTTTTCCTTTATCCTAAAACCACACACTATAACAAAACAAAGAAAATTCCACCATTACAGGTTAAAATATTCAGAATGATAAGAATGGTTAGCCATTACCTACGTTGCCTTTGCTTCGTGTTGATGTCGCAACCGCAGGTAAGTTCGCTACCCTCTGTTCTTCCTTTTATAATTTAATTAAGTTTTAAGAGGGATAAACCCACTAATTTATTTTTTAATATATAGGCTAAGTGGTACTTAAGTAACTGAACTCTTTGATCTACAAATTAATCTAATTATCTAAATTTACCTATAAGTTAAACGACCGTAGTTATCAAATAGTCCAAAATACTCATTTAAAATTTACGAGAAGGATATTTTATAAAAATGAGAGGAATAATAATCTAAATGACCTAACGGATCATTACATTATCCATCACTAAAAATCATGTTCGTACTCGAACATAAGATAAAAGTGGGTACCTGAAGCTTCAAAGAGATAAGGATATTTGGCACGCTTGTCGGACTCTGTCTCCCAAGTCACCTCTCTAACTAGACTATTCCTCCATTGCACCTTCACGGAAGCAATCTCTTTGTTTCTAAGCTTTCGAACTTGTCTATCTAAAATAGCTATAGGTTCCTCCTTAAATGATAAGTCTGGACTCAACACCACCAAATCAAATAAAAGTATATGAGACTCGTTTGGCACATACTTTCGGAGCATGGAGACATGAAACATAGGATGTATAGATGATAAGCTAGGTGGCAAGGCCAACCTATAGACCACCTCTCCAACTCGCTCCAAAATCTCAAATGGGCTAATGAATCGAGGGTGAGCTTGCCCTTCTTATCGAACCGCATAACACCCTTCATGGGTGACACTCTGAGCCAAACGTGATTGCCCTCCATAAACTCTAAGGCTCGAATCCTCCTATCTTTATAACTCTTTTGACGACTCTGAGCAGTCAACAACCTACCTTGAATCGTACGAACCTTCTCCATAGCATTTCTAAGAAAGTCTGTATCTAATGAGTCTATTTCAGCGGAATCAAACCAACCAATTGGAGATCTACACTGTCTACCATACAAGGCCTCAAATGGAGCCATCTGAATACTGGAGTGTAACTATTATTATAGGCAAACTCTGCTAAGGGAAAGTGTTGGTCCCAACAGACACCAAAATCAATCACATACGCTCGAAGCATGTCCTCCAACACCTGAATCATCCGCTCGGACTGTCCGTCTATCTGAGGGTGAAAGGCTGAACTCATATCCAACTGAATACCTAGACCATGCTGCAAGGCCCTAAAAAAATATGAAGTGAAGAGTGAACCCCGGTCAGAAATGATGGAAACAAGCACACCATGCAATCTAACTATTTGACTAATGTAAAGCTCAGTAACTTCTCCGCTGTATACTAAACCTTGATAGGAATAAAATGGGTGTACTTAGTCAATTGATCTACAATTACCCAGGTAGAGTCATAACCACCCACAGTAGTGGGCAAACCCACCACAAAATCCATAGTGATACACTCCCACTTCCATGTAGGAATGAACATCTTCTAAAACTCAACTCTAGGTCGTTGGTGCTCACACTTAACCTTCTGACAAGTTAAACACTTGGACATAAAATCCGAGATGTCCTTTTTCATGCCACACCACCAGTAATATTGACTCAGGTCATGATACATCTTCGTTGCTCCTGAATGAATAAAATAACGAGTATAATGAGCCTCCTCAAGAATCAATTTAATCAAATCACCCACCTTAGACACACAAATTTGACCTCCAATTCTCAAAACACCATCAGGATCAAGTACTGCTTCCTAAGCCTATCTTCAGGTCATTTTGTCTCTGATGAGACACAACTTCTCATCCTCAAATTGGTGCTCTCAAATCTGGTCCATCAAAGAAGAGAGGGCCTCAATGAAAGCAAGTACACCACCCTCATCCGAAAGTTGTAATATGACTAGACCATTAGCTAGACGCAGAACATCCTGGCCAAAGGTCGCTCCTCAAATCAAATGATAGCTAGACTCCTAATGCTAGAAGTATTTCTACTCAAGGCATCAACCGCCACATTAGCCTTCCCTGTATGATATAAGATGGTCAAATCATAGTCCTTTAACAACTCAATCCATCTATGCTACCTCAAGTTCAAATCCTTTTGGCTAAATATATACTGAAGACTCCTATGATCAGTGAAGACCTTACAAATGTACACCATATAAATAATAACGCCACAACTTAAGCACAAAAACCACAACCTCTAGCTCTAAGTCATGGATAGGATAATTCTTCTCATGAACCTTCAATTGTCTATAAGCATAGGCAATTACTTTTCCCTTTTGCATCAACACACCACCTAAACGAACTCCTGAAGCATCACAATACACTGTAAAGTCCACACCTGCCTCAGGTAGTGTCAAAATAAGAGATGAAGTCAACAAAGTCTTGAGCTTTTGGAAGCTTGCCTCACACTCATCGGACTAATGAAAGGTTGCATTCTTCTAAGTTAACCTAGTCCATGGAGCTGCAATGGAAGAAAAACCCTGAATAAACTGTCGATAATATCCAGCTAACCCCACAAAGCCGCAAATCTTGGTAGTTGAAGTAGGCCTTGTCCAACCTCTAACTACCTCAACCTTAGTTGGATCCACTCTAATTCCTTTCTTGGACACCATATGCCCTAAAAATACCATAAAATCAAGCCAGAACTCACACTTGGAGAATTTGCATATAATATTTCCTCCCTCAACCTCTGTAGCACTATCCTCAGTCTTGGAATACACCAAGATATTATCAATAAATACTACCATAAACTAATCTAAGTACGAATAAAACAACATGTTCATCAACTCCATGAACATTGTAGGGGCGTTAGTCAATCCAAAAGATATCACCAAAAATTCATAGTGGCCATAATAGGTTTGGAAAGTTGTCTTACGAATATTCGATACTCTAATCCTCAGCTGATGATAACCAAACCTCAAGTCAATCTTAGAGAACAAAGACGCTCCATGAAGCTGATCAAATAAGTCATCAATATGGAGAAGAGGGTACTTGTTCTTGATAGTTACCTTGTTCAACTGCTTATAGTCAATTCACATTCTCATAGACCCATCATTGTTTTTCACAAACAAGACTGGGGTACTCCAAGGTAACATGCTAGGATGAATAAACCCTTTTCTCAACAATCTTGAAGTTGTTGCTTCAATTGTTTCAACTCATCTGGAGCCATTCTATATGGAGGGATGGAGATGGGCTTAGTGCCCGACTCTAGATCAATAGAAAAGCTAATATCCCTATCAAGAGGAACACCTGTAAGATCAATAGGGAACACATTGACAAACTCTTGGACCACAAGAATGGACTCCATAAAAGGTGATTCAATACTAGTATCTCGAATGAAATCCAAATAAGACAAACACCCCCTATCAATCAATTTCTGAGCATGGATGTAGAAGATAACTTTGCTAAAAAACCACTATCACCCTTCTACTCAATCTTTGGTACACCGGGCATGGCTAAGGTCACAGTTTTTGCATTACAATCAAGAATAACATGATAAAGAGAAAGCCAATCCATCCCCAAGATAACATCAAAGTCTACCATCTCTAGAATAATCATATCTATCCAAGTATCACAACCAGCCAGAGAAATAAGACAAGATCAATACACTTGATCCACTACTAAAGGCTCACCTACTGGTGTAGAAACATACACGGGTACTGACATCCGATCATACAATAAATCAAACCCAGATGAAAAGTATGTAGACACATAAGAATAGGTAGATCTAGGATCAAATAACATAAATGCAGGCCGATGACAGACTGGAAAAATACCTGTAATAACTATGTCTGAAGCCTGCCTCGGGTCTCCCAAGAAAAGCATAACACTGAGCTCCTCTGCCACCCCAGTCTGAGTAATACCTCGATCTCCATGTGGTACCAAAGCACCACCATATGAAGTCCTGCCACCTCTAGTAATCTGACCCCAGCCTCGACCCCTGGTCGATGGAGCCAAATCTCTAACTGGAGCTGCTGAGTAAGTACGATGAGGTTTCAAATGAGTTTGAAAGGGACACTGTTAAATCAGATGGCCTGGGTCCCTACACCCAAAACAAGACCTAAGTGTAAAAGGTTGTTGTCCACCAAATAAACTACTATAGCTACCACGTGTAGAATTATAGGACCCACAAGATGTTTGTTTGTCGTCAACTGTTGGCAAAGATGCATGTATAGGATCATGACACTTGAAAGATCTATCACTCCTATGCGAACCTCTACCTCCTGATGAGATACCAAAAAACTAACCCATAGTACAATTCCTCTTAGGGTCCCTGAACACCTCTCAAACTAGAAGCTCTGCCTCCTTGGCGATGCTCACAATAGACTGAAAGGAAGCCCTCTCACGAGTTGCTCTGAATACATAAGATCTAATAGAGAAATTCAAGCCTCTCACAAACCCACAGACTCTCTCCACCTCATCTAGAATCATAGCTAAGGCATGTCGAGATAACTAACCAAAAAGAGCCTCATACTCAGTAACAGTCATACCCTCTGCCTCAAGTCCTCAAACCTCAATTGGATCTCCTCTCTTACACTCCAAGGAATGAAGCAATCCTGAAAGGCACTAGAGAACATACCCCAATCCACAAGAGGGGATCCAACTGGTCTGGACCTCATGTAAGTCCTCCACCACTCCCTAGCTAGTCCATGGAGCTGGAGTGTAAGTAAATGTACACCACACTGATCAACCAAACCCACTGCCTCTAGGTTCTCATGGAACAAGGTCAAAAATTCATGAGCGTCCTCGCTCCTACCACTCTGAAACTGAGGTAGTTTCATCTTCTGAAATCTCTCATACCTAAGCTGATCATTTGCTACCAGAATTGCCTTTGGAGTGGTTTGTGTCCCAATAGCTGGTGCGGGAACCACTAGTGGCTGACTTACCTGATCAAGATAAACTGGGCCTTGATGCTGCCTTAAAGCCTATACTCCCCCTCTCGTCTGAGGAACTCCTTGCGTGCCTTTCGCACTACTCCCTGAGTGAGGTTCTCAAGAATACACATCATCCTCAAAAGGGTATCCTGGAGAAAAGGTGTAACTGTGGGCTCTAGAAGAACCTATTCCTCACCAGCCTCTATATGTGGCTCTAGAAAAGCCCCTCTAACCTTCCTTCTAGATGGTGCCACTCCTCGAGCATGACCTCTAGCTCGGGCTCTTCCCCTACCTTTGAATGGGGCCTCAAAAATTATCTCAGGAGTTGCCTCACCTCTACCACTAGTAACAGTAGCTCTAGTTCTTGCCATCTGTCAAAAGAACACGAGCATAACTTATTACAAACAATGATAATCACGCATAAAGAGAGAGAATAAATAAAAAGAAAATTTCCTAACAATCTTCATAGCCTCTCAAAGATAAGTAGAGATGTCTCCGTACAAATCCTTAAGACTCTATTTAGACTTGGCTCGTACACTCATGAGACTTATGAACCTAGGGCTTTGATACCATCTGTCAAAACCCAGAAATGGACGTGATGACATTTGCTCCATCCCACCTGAACAAGTTAGCGTTAACTTAATGAAAAACAAAAATAATGTGTCGAAGTACTAAATAAAGTAGATAACTAAAAATGGAAATCTTCATGAGCTATAATACCTCCCAAGAATTGGTTGTCACGTGTACAAGCCACTAGCAATATAAAAAATCAAAGAAGTAGAAGTCTAAACTGTCTTTATTTTTTAATAGAACAAAGCATAAAAGAAATAAGAATAAGAGAGTCAGCCAGATGACAACAACAACCTCTCTAAATCTCTTGGGAAGCCTCAAATGATCAAGAAAAAATACTATTCACTGTCTGGGCTCAGAACCTACACAAGTGTAGAAGCAAGGGGTGAGTACAAAAAATAACACGGTACCCAACAAGTCAACTAACAAAACAAATCAAGTCCAATAGAACACACAAACTCCTTTCATCCCAACCAACCTCCACAACTACAATCTGTACAGAAAATTAGCCCAGCCCAACAATACATAATACATAATAAAGATAGTTTTTCGTAAAATCACAATTCCAAATCACAAGCCACAACTCACAAGTGATAACACAAGAAATCACAAGAATAACATCATGCCACACAAGAATATGCAAGGATGAGATGCAATGCTTATGCAAAAATTGCCGGTAATGACCTCGCCATCATAATATCTTTGGAAAATACCTCAATATCACAATATCTCTGGTAAATACCTCGACACAATATCATCGTCAGCAACAACTTTGGTATCATAATATCACTAGTAAAGATCTCAGCATCATAATCTCATCTGCAATGACCTCGACATCACATTTTAATCAGTAAAGACCTCAACCCCATTTTTCACTATCTCACTCAAATTAATAATTAAAACCACTGCAAATATGTGTGACATAGAATGAATGAACATGAGATAAAGTTCATAAATAAATACACTCATAATCAGAAACCACAATAATATATCTCAATATAGAATTCTCTTTACTTAACCATATTTTCAATTCAAGTGTTACAACACAACATCAACTCACGTTTACATTTAATCACCATGTTTTTATAATATCACAAATATTTCATGTATCACACAGAAGAAAGGAAAATTTAGGAATTCTACGAGAATTACAAAGTTTTGAAAGTCCACTTGCCTTAGTCGAATCACGATCAATCAAACACTTGAGCCTTTCCCTTTCGAATAGAATCCGTAGCACCACGATCTAATCAAATAAGAATTCACAATAAGATTTCCAAACTAAAACATCCAAATCTATAGTCAAGTTTCTAAATTTCAAGGCTAGGATTAAGTCTCAATGTTCCTACACTATATTTATGTGCAACACTATATTTTCTATAATTTATTACACAATGATAAATCAAGTTACTACAGCAGAAAAGGCGCCCAAAAATACAATATCCTTTAGTAGTGGTCCTTTTGAAACTTGATTAATCAATGAGATTTCAAATTGTCAATGTTGGAAGCAAATACGTGTCACACAAACAAGCTGACCCAAATTCCTAAGTCAGAAATTCATCAAAAGAAGTTCATACAATATCAATTTACAAGAGAAATAGTAGTAACTTGTATATAATAATGATAATAAGTTAGGAAAATCTGCACCAAGAATTGCACACGGGAATGGGTGCCACTAACCTATTCAAAACATATCCACTCCTCCATTATGACATGATGATTGCATAAATTTCTCATTTATAATTTTTCACTTGGTCCATTAAGATTATCACCTAAAAGGTATATTAGAGGAAGCATTTATAGTACTTCTTTATTTTCCAGAAACGTAAACATACAATATATGAGTAAAAACCATCCAAACAATATATGAGTAGCAACCATCCAACAATATATGAGTAACAACCATCCAGCAGAAGCACTAAACCTTAAGTCAGTTGATAAATAAGACAATGAAGCCATCAACTTTACTTCTGTATGGGTGATTGCTCCTCTAGTTTGAACCAATGGTTTTTCCTCTATCCTAAACCCACACACTACAACAAAACAACGAAAATTTCACCATTATGGGTTAAAATGTTTAGAATGATAACACTGTTTAGCCATTACCTGTGTTGCCTTTGCTTCGTGTTGATGTCGCAGCCACAAGTAAAGTTGCTACCCTCCGTTATTTCTTTTCTAATTTAATTAGGTTTTAAGAGGGATAAATCTACTTATTTATTTTTAATATATAGGTTAAGTGGTACTTAAGTAACTTAACTCTTTGATTCACAAATTAATCTAATTGTCTAAATTTATCCATAAGTTAAACAATCATAGTTATCAAATAGTCCAAAATACTCCTTTAAAATTTACGAGAAGAATATTTTATAAAAATGAGAGAACTAATTATCTAAATGACCTAACGGGTCATTACCCTCTTTTCCAGAAAAGGGCAGAGACGTCCATACCCCTCCCCCTTCATAAATTCTCATCTTTTTCCAGAAAATCTGGTCACCATCGCCACCTGATGCCCCATCTCTGTCACCGCCCTACCCCTTCTTCTCTCAAATCAATTTGAAAAGCATCACTTCACACCTACTTGCTTTGAGACTTAGCCTTTCAAGAATTTAAATTTAAATTTCTTAAAACTTCACTAAGAAGAGTCCTTTGTAAGCTTAAAATCAACTATAAAAAGGGGACTTGTGTTTACATTTGAGGACAGATCAAAGCATAAGAAAAATAGATTGGAGAGACATGAAGAGAAATCGGAGAAAACACATCAGGAAAAAGAAGAATTGAAGAGCATACTTGGGAGAAGTAGAAAAATACAAAAAAAATACTTACTCACAGATTCAAAACTTTCTGTTAGTCTCTTTCTTATTTGATTTCAATTTTAGCGAGTTTGTGATTGAAATCTTTGACGTCTGAGCCTTAGTTTTGCTTCTCTACACAAGGTAAGTAATCACCCTTATTTTACATTTTTCTGTGTTTTTGGGAGGAAAATATCACTTTTCTGTCGTTCGTCTTGATTTTGTCGACTTGAGTTTGTTCGGCTACTGTGTTTCTCTGGAAGTCTCTACATAAAAATTGTTGATATGAACTAATGTCAATTGGAAGAATGGTCGTTTACATGTGTTTGTTTAACCCCTTTTAACGTGAATATTACCTCACAAATAACTTTCATGGATGAATTAATTTTAGGTTGTAAGCTAAGGTTAAATCGTGGCCTGCATAACCAAAATTGATTTAGTATTTTGTTGGAGATCTATTCTTTTCTGTGTTTATGTAATTAAAAGTGTGACTTATAGGATTAAAATACTAAAGATGCAATTAGATGAATCGTTCTCTATTTAAATAGTTATTCTGGCTAAATCAGCCCCATTTGAATGAGACAAAAGGAAAATGATGTTGTCCGTCAAGTATATACTCGTCAAGATAACTTGGTTCTTTATTTTAATTCTGTAGTAATCTCCTTTCCATTGAATTTTCCTTATGGTTGTTTTTGTGCGCTGCTTGGTCGCTACGATTTTTTCTTTGTTCTAAGTACTTATTTGTGCTTGTCTTTTCTATTGCCTATGATTGAGTGTCTTCAGTTCTTCAAGTAAATTTTGTTGCTCTCTGTTTGAACTAGTTTACTCCATTATGAAAACTAATCTCTCTACCATTTGATTCAAAATCTTTTCTATTTCAAAACATTATGGTCTCCTTCATTTACACCCCTCCCCCCCTTCTTCATTCTCACTTTCATTTTTAGAACTCAATGGCGAGTGTTTTCTTTTAATATTGTTAGGAATATCTGATTTTTGTTTAGTTAGAATCCTTCTCATGTACATTTAGACCAGTTTTAGTACTATTAGGCATGGATTTATTTGAACTTGTTTTGGTTCCTGCAAAGTTGATAAATTCTTGTATTGTTTAAATATTTTTTACTTACTCGATTCAAAATCTCGAAACCATGATTTCTGCCTACTCTTTCTTGTCATATATTATTGTTTTCCATATATCTGGTGTCTCTTAGGACTAAAAAATGGTTTGAAGTTCTCATTCACTCCCTCATTCATCCTCTCTTCTTACTCGTGTTTGTATAAATTAAAGCAGTAAAGTTAAAGCTTTAATTTTAGCGTATTATAGACTTACAGTAATGTGTCATCCTAAACAGTTACTTGCTTGGTTTAGAATCTCAAATTGTAGTCAATTTTGGAAGCTATAGTATGTTATGTTTAGATCTCCTCTTGGATGTCTCAAATCTGTCGATTGTTTCGTGTTGTCCGAATACATATTTTACTGGGGTAATATTAGTTCAGTTCGCATTGCCCTTTATCACTAATTCTTCGTTCACCCCCTATTTGAAATACATTGCATCTCAAAAGGATCATATGTTATTCTAGTTTATGGTCAGATTCTATCAAAAATCAAATTTAAATTAATATTTTTATGTAATACGCTTTAATGAGGATAGTTGGATCTAGGTTTCTTCCCTGTTCTTCCTTGTCTCTCATGTATGAATGGTTGAAACTTTGTCATTCTAAAGATGTTATATGGAAAAGAATGAAGTTGTTTTTCTTGTTAAAACTATTGTCTAGTATTCTATTTTTCCCGCGTCTTCATCTTTGATATCTTTAGGGTCTTAAGTTGTTAGACTTCAGTGACCTAATTCTTAATTTCTCTGCTCGCTGTTATATGTTCCCAATTGATATTTATGTTTTTTTAATTGAATCATCATCTATCCTGAAACTACTTCAGCTGGTAACTTTAAAATATCTTTTATCTTCTTTCTTTTTTTCTCTATTTGGTTGGAAATTTCATTTGTTAAGGCATAACATTATGATCTAATTTGTCTTCTCTAATCATTCTAACTTTTTTGACGTTCCAGTATGATTTGTGAGTGTTACCTTAGGATCTCACATTGTTGTTTATGAGTGTCACCGGAGGTTTATTTCGGTATGAGTCTCAAATATTTTTTCCCTTTATGATGAAGTAAAAGTTTCATCTCAAGTAAAGCTCGATTCACTGTTTGAATCTTTTCAGTCTATTACTATTGATAATCTGGTGGTAATAAGCTTTTAGATATCTCGTTTCGTTGCGATATCATTAGAGAATATTTGAGTTTCATTAATGAATATAGGATCTAGATTGTTAGATATGCATGACTGTACATTACACTTTCAAAGTTTTTCTTCTATTTGGTGCTTGATGTAGTGTAGTTAAAATGTTTAAGGTATTAAAAATGCTCGAGTGTCTTTTATTTCAGGAAGCAGGCTCAACATTTCTTTAGTATGTAAAAAGGTTTATTGTTGATGCGTTATTCAACACATATCTTGTAATTTTATTAGGTTGAACTAGATTTCTCCAAAAGGACATTATCCATAAAAGCTAGAGTAAATTATCAATCTTGGTGGCTATATTTTTCATGAGCAAAGATCATATTTTATGAATTGATACATTTTTTCTAGCTAAGTTTCAATGTTGTTCAGTGAAACCTTAGAACACTTATTACTCAACAAAATGAGTTTTTGACGTTAGATTGTCAAGTTTAGTTGTCTATAAAAGGATATTGTTGGCGTGATAGTTCGCATGGATGTCCATATCTAGGGATATTGTTGTCATTTTCTATCATTTTGGTAAAAATATTTGTGCATATGTTTAAACATGTTATTATAGCCAAAGTAGACACCTGGGGAGGAATGTCAATCTCCCTATTGGCTTGATCAACCAAAGCTTGGGCTAACGTGGTGAATGCGACTCTAAACTCGACATGAGACACCTCATCATCTTGTTATAGCAGAGGGGTTTGTTGCTTGGGTGTGTTCCTTGGTTGTGGAGTTCTTCTTGGCGGCATGATCTAGAAATAACAAGGAGATCATCATTAGTTATAGGATAACATTAGACAACTCTAAAGGCACGACATGTATAAGAAGAAAGAAGGGAAGACTTTCCTAAATGTCTCATAGCCTCTCATTCAAGACTATGGTGTGCTTCACAACTTTGAATGAGATTCTACTTGACATAGTATGTTTGGACATCCAAGGAAAATTTTAATACATCGTGCTCTGATACCAAGTTTATAATATCCCAAGCCCAGTGCCTAACTCTCACACGACGAATGAGACACTCGTAGGCACCTCACCCAAATCATCTTAGCATATCAAGCATTCATAGACATAAACTCATTCATTTTGCGGAAATAAATGGTATAAAATCTATGAGATATCATTTGAAATAAAGACAACATCTTAAAACATATATAACATCCATAAATATACCAACTAGAATGTGGATAAATGAGAACTGGTAAATGGTTGGTTACCCTCGAATAGAAAAGATTCCAAATTTGAACAACATAGAAAGTAAAAGTTTCTAGAAAACTAAATACATATCATGTTCAAAATACATAGAAAGAAAAGAAATAGGTGGAGACTCAAACTAAGTACTCACCACAACAGTACTAGTCTTGGAATGTTGAAAGAACTAGTCGCGAGCTAGGGGAGGAGCACCTATCCCTACATGGTGAACTCATGTAGACAAAATATGTATTAGTACTTTTGAAATTTACTAAGTATGTGAAATGCAATGCTAGTATGAAATTGTAATGCCATCATTCATAAGTTAAAGACTTTCATGCATGGGATGGTAAAGGTAACATTAACAGAAGGTTAAGCATGCACAAGGAATATCGATCAATATGAATGCAAGTAATGCATAAATAAAGAACATATGATGGAACAAATACAACGATCATAGACATTGTGGTAGTAGACCATAATAGACATATAAGACCATGTGAGCTACTATATAGAACCCAACATAACCCCCTACGTTGGCACAGGGAGACCACTTGCTGGGTGGAACTCCATCACATAACATGCATCATCATATACCATAATTGGCATACGTGGATCCACTAGCCTAGCATACAAGGCATCCTATGGTGGCACATAGTTAATGGGGCAAAGGATTGTTTCTAGGGTTCCCTTACCGAACCCTACCTCAATACCTCATTCAGTGATAAGTCATCCCATGAAATTCTTTTGAATACAAACTTAGTCAAATTATGACACTTAGAATCATAAGTAGCAATCTCAATAGTAGCTCGAAACTTAAGGTATCACCAAGTGAGAATTGTCCTTTCATCTTGGGGACCATTATTTAGGGCATTGACATTATCCTTATATCTTTGACAAATCATCAACTCAAAACCTTTCTTTTATGCCCTATTTATTATCATATAACATGTAAGGATTGACTTTAAACTTAGTGGCCTTAATCATAAGTTGGAACAATCATAAATCATGGGAATCATGCATGATCATGGGAGAAATATGCTTATATAAAATATGCATTAATAGCCCACTCTTCTTCCTTCAAAACTCACATCATTGGGGTCATCATTGTCAACTTGAAATACATGAATATACTTAGTAAAATATCACATGGTAACATTGAAGGCATTTAGTAACATAAAACATCATGAAATCATCATTATTATGCATGGTAGTATTTAAAGAACTTAAATAAAAGGTAAAAGCTTTTAATGTAGGACTTTGTGGATGAAAGGAGACCCACAAATAAACTCACATACCTTGGATGAAGTCTATAAAGAACGAATTTGTTGTTATGGAAGAGACCCTTGAAATCCTAGCCTTCCTTGCCTTGCCTTTTGAGGACATGAATACCTTAGGAAAATTTTGAAAGTGGAAGAATAAAAAAAAATAAGGATCCTAGGGCTTTATGGTCTAATTAGGGGCCTAAAGATCCACAAAAATGACATAGTTTAGGTTTACGATTGATGAAAAGGACAAAATTACCCTTCATTAAAATTGGTAGTTTGATCCATGAGACCTTGATTATAGGTCATGGATGAAACCATGAGTCGAGGTTCTCGTCATCCTGTTCTCCTTTTCCAATATTCAAAAACTGGTTACCAACCACTAACCACAAAACCCCTATCTGTGGATCTTACCTCAATCCATGAGTCATGGATGGCCTCGTAGAGTCCTTCCACACTTAGCACAATTTTTACTTTTCTGGACACCCATCTACGAAGTTTAACTACCGATCGTGGGAAGGTCCACAGATCATCCTATTAGTTGTGGGTCACCTTTCAAAAACTCTAAATTTTCTTCATGTTTATAACTCACACCTACGACCTGTCTACTGTCTGTGTTTCCTTCCAGGGGCCGTGAATGACTTTCGTGGATCTTATTTGTACTTAGGAAATTTTCACCTTTCTGAGGCTCTCATCCACAAGCCTAGTCTATGGCTTATAGTTTAAACCACTAGTCGTGAACTTGGCTTCGTGGAATGATCCCTGAGCATATTCAACTCAACTTTTTTACACTTTCCAAGCTCCTAAATTGAGGGTCCTTAGAGGCTCCCATGAGTTCTGATCTGATTATATCAGTGGATGTGTATCTTGGGATAGACATTCATCACAATTATTTGTCATTGCATTATGTTACTTGCGTATTATGGCATCCCATACCATTTCATTCCATGTTTTCATATTCTTACTTTGTACCAAGTATGATATGTTTATTGACTATGTTTTTTGTACCAAGTATGATATGTTTATTGACTATGCTTTTTTATACTTTTGAGATTAATCGATTGAGACATTGTGCATTGAGATTGTGATCATATAAATATCTATATTGCGTACATGTTGGCCTTTCCTGAGTGCAGGTTTGTAGTTTTGGAGGTATGTGGTTGAGATACAAGAAGTACTTGAGTTTTTTATTCTCTACCTGCATTTAGGTCTTCTCGTTGGTACTTACTCTTTTTTTCTACACATATGTGTAGGTTGTAAGCCCGGAGCTTGTTGATGTTCCTATTTCCTTATGGAATGAGCTTACGATAGATTGAGAGGTAGTTGCTTGTTGCTCCAGCCTACTCTCAAGACTGTCAGACTTCATTATTGGTTTTGTTCTAATTGAGAAACAAAGACTATTGAGACTTGTATTATTTTCTTTCAAACTCTGGTGTATTAGAGGTTTGTAAATGTGACACCAATTTTGAGATGGTTTAAATTTTGGTTATGTTCCTTATGCCTTGTCCTTTTTTATTTATATTGTATTATCATTTTAACTTCTACATTATTTTGTTATCATCTGTTTAGGTTGACTTGTCTTAGTAGGTTAAAGACAAGTGTCATCACACTCAATTTTGGATCATGAAAGAACTCCGAGTAGATCATCAAAGAACACATCAAGAAACTCATTAACAACTGAGACTGGCTCAAGAGTAGGGACTTCAAAATTAGTATTCCTAACTCATACAAGATGATAGATGAAACCCTTGAAAATTATTTTTTTGTGCTTTGAGGCATAAAATAAATTGATCTTTGAACATAGAATTACCATTCTTCCATTCTAGGACTAGTTCATTTGGAAATCGAAACTTAACCACTCGGGTTATACAATCAATAGAAGCATCACATGTATGAAGTCAATCCATACCAAGGTTAATATAAAAGTCAGTCATCTCAAGCTCAATAAAATTACATGAAGTAACTTTATGAAACATTGAGACCGGACAATTTCTATAAATTCTTTTAGCCAAAACTTAACTCACCAATAGGGGTATAAACTAAAAAAGGCTCTATCAAGATCTCGGTTCTATTATCGAATCTTATGGACAAATAAGCATATATAAAATATAGATTAGCACCAGGGTCCAACAATGCATACACATCAAATTAATAGACTTGCAGCATATCCATAATCATATTTGGTGAATTGTTATAGTTCTGTCGGGTTTGGAAAACATAGAATGTATTTTGGCACTAACCGCCACCAAACTAAAAGGAGCATCCTACTGAACCTGTCGGTTTGGAGTAATAGATTGGTCCTAAGGATGACTATCTCTCCCCTTGTTAGAAACACTAAGGCAATCAACTTTATTGTGCCCCACCTTCCCACATCTAAAGCAAGCATCGGTGGCCACTAGGAATTTAACCCCATGATTTCTACCATACTTTTGACAAGTAGGAAAAGGAGATTCACTAGTACCACTCCCTTGGGACTTAGGGTTAGGAACCTATCCTTGTTAAATCTTAGGCTTGAATCTTGAGAAGAATCTTGACCAGAGAATCTTTGGCCTTGTTAGAATTTATCATTTCCACCACCGAACCTTTGATATAAGAAACCACCACCATCAATTTGAGCCCTCATGGACTCCCTAGTCCTCCCTTCTTTGAGATTCCCCTCCTTGATTTATTTGACATAGATCATAAATCTAGAAACATCTATTTCTTTGATAAGCATAGCGGTCTTACATTCTTTAACAACAAAATTCAAAACTCCCAAAATGAAATTGCACATACAACCATGAGAGTCAACCACCAATGTCGAGGCATTCTTGGATAACTTTGTAAACTTAGAGGAATATTCTCTCACACTCGAATTCTCTTTCTTTAGGTTGATGAATTACAACACCTTCACCTCTCTCAACTCAAGTAGAAAGAAATGATCAAGAAAAATAACCTTGAATTCCTCCCAATCTATGAGACCCTCATCAACCCTTTCCATCTTCCATTGATTGAACCAAACTTAAACGACACCCTTTAGTTGATAGGTTGCTCATTGCGCCTTCTTTTCTAATGACACTCCTATAATGGCCATGATCTTTTAAACATCATTAATAAATTCTTGAGGATCCTCATCCACCTAGGACCAATGTAACTAAAGTGGGTTCATCCTTGTGAAATCTCTAACTCTTATTGTCATCGAGCCCATATTAGTTGGAGTCACTGCCCTTTGATTCACTTAAGTTGTCATGGAATGAGCAAGCATTGAGATAGGGGATTGAAACTCGGCATTTATCACATGTTCGATAAATGGGTCATTAGGGGCTTAAAGGGCTTGTACCTTATTAGTATTGACCCCTCTTTGAATCTGAGCTCTTCTTGAAGACATTTTTTGAAATCACAAAGAATAATCATTAAAGGATAAAACCTTAGAGTACACTCTATCGTATGACATAGATCATGAAAGAAGTAAAATATTTTCTAAACACCTCATAGCTTTCTACTCATAGATGTGGCGCGCTTCACACTAATTAATAAGACTCTACTTGATGCGACTTTTTGACACCTTAGGAAATCTTAACCTTATGCTTTGATACCAAGTTTATCATGATTCAATCTATGCCCTAGATATGACATAGAAATTATAACCCCGTAGGACTCCAACCGAACCTCTTAGCATATCAAGCATACATACTATAAGTAAAGGCAACATAACAATGCAAAAGTAAGCAAGGAAAAGTCTAACGATCTAAATATAGGTTCAGAAGAAGTCAAAGACAACATAGACTCAAATTACACATTGATATGAAAAACCTCTATTATAGATGAATTATTAGGATAGGCCCTAGCTAACTCAGTGTCTAAAATAATCTGGAAAAAAGAATAACTAAATTAAAAGTAAACCATAAATATGTCCTCAGATTATAAGGACTCACAAACTTCAAAGTTTGGAGATAGAACTAGTGTCATGAAGGATGAAGATACTCGTCAAACCTACATTATAATACAATATAGGCAAAAGAAGTATGCATTAGTACTTTGAATGTACTAAGTATGTGAGTAATGCAACATGTCATAAATCATGATATACAATTGAACAAAGATAAGGCATGATAGAGGATGTATTTAAAGTATAAGTAAATCATAAGTATGGTCAATGCATAGTAGAAATTATAATGAAAATTATTAAGGAACATGAGTCATAATTAGTTATAACATATGTGAAATATTAATCGTAATCGACAATAAAATCATGCAAGCTATTACATGAAATTTTGATGTTTTCCCATATATCCAAAAAAAGGGAAGACTATTTGCCAAGGTAGACTCTACCCCGCTAAACGGGTATCATGAACATAGACTATATTTGGATTCATTAGCAAGTCTAAATAGACAAAATCTTACGGTGGCATATAGTTATGGGACTAGAGATTGATACTAGGGATCCCGTAGGTCAAATCCCTACCTCAAAATCCACACAATGCTAAGTCAAAATTTCAATGAAATGCAATGATTCATAAATCATAAAACTTAACATGTGGAAAGACAATAAACAACTACCAATCATTTTTCATAAAATTTAATCATAGAATAGCTCATTTCATATTGATTCATGTAATGCGAGTGTAGGCATTTTATTGCTATAAATCCATGCTTAGGTAAGAAAACTCACAATCATTCATACTTATCTAGAAAAGCATAACAGGATCTTAAACCATTCTTGTGACGAAGCTTGCTTGAGAATCTTATCAATTCATGATCATAACTTGTAGTAAAAATTAGAATAAAAGCATGGGTTCACTTGTAAACTTGAAATCATGTAATTAAATAAAATCATGCATAATCATGTAAAACCATGTCAATTGAATCATAATTGGACGAACCCATATTGAGTTTTATAAACCTTAGATGAAATTTGAGAGAGTTGCATGTAAAATATTGAAATCATCAATTTAATATTGATTCATGCATGATTCAACTTAAAATCATGAAATAAAGCATAATACATGAAATATCATGATAGATCATCAAAATTCATAACCTTGATATAGAAAATTCATAAAAAATAAAGAGGAAAATTCTTTGGGCTTCACAAATGAAAAGAGCCCATGAATGAATACCCACATATCTTGATGAAAATTCTTGAAGAAATTTGAAAATTGATGGTAGAAGTTGAAGAACCCTAGCTTGACCTTCAATGGATCATTAGAGAAGAAGAAACTTTGAGACCCTTTTAGAAACTATCAAATAGGGACTACAACTTCAATCCACGAATCGAAGACCCTTTTATGATTCGTACAAGCCTGTCCGTATAAACTTGCTCAAAACCAAACTTCAGTATCTCAACCATGAGCATAGTCAACGAGTTATCCGGTCTTCTACAGTCTATTATTTTTTTCATAGATAAAATACCCCAATCACTAAAATTGGACCAAAACCACAAACATAAACAACAAGTCGTAGTCCATTGTACGACCCTAAATCTTCTCCTCATTAAACTTGCCTTTTCTCTCAAAATTTATCTAAGTATTGGGGTGTTCTACGAACTCCAACTATGGCTCATCCTACTAGTCCATACAAAAGGTAATGAGACTTGTTCTTTTTTTCAAAATTCAGGACCTCTTTATTATCTCATTTTACGGACTGTATTTCCATCTACGATCCATAATTCTTGCTCGTAGATCATGTAATTTTTCTAAATATTTTCCAATTCCTGGGGGTAATTTACTACTATACCACCCATCTATGACTCTTAGATGCATCTACAGTCAATATATGAAGCTCATAGTCACTGCATCAGAAAATTTTCTGCAGTATTTCTTTCTTATTTTGACTATACACCTTTCAAAGTATTACAATTTCAGTGGAACCTTCTTTGATGTTTATGTTGTGGACTATTCACAAAGCTATTTAAAAATAAGTTTCAATTTTACTCCATACTCACTATAAATTCTAATAGGTGCATATTATAACAAAATTATCTATTGGTCAATTCCAACATAATTAAGCTTCCAAAGAAGTTAATAACATACCTTGGAAAGAAGATTGACAAAAATTCATCAAGCTTTCAATAGCACATCTATAATCCATGAATGGTAATCTTTATGAGTTGAGCTCAGTAGTGCATGTAATAAATTAGACTCTAAAAGTATTTTGTTATTTTTCCAATTTGACGTGCATCTTACTACTGAGACTATTGTACATGTGTTTTATTGTGAGTGATCTCTTTATCTTGTAGTATTAGCATGTAACGATCTATTCAATTGTTATTAAAATATCTACCCATTGTTGTCAAAATATCTACGATTAAGGCATTAGAATTTTCATCTTTTTATTTTTTTCAATATGAATTTGAGTCGATGTAGAAATTACTTTATTTATTATAATACCTCAAATTTTTCAGCTGATATTTAAACCATCATATATATACATGGACTAGAACCCAATAAAATTTAAGTATTTATTGGTGTTAGTATGATTTTTTTAGTGTGAGAATGCATTAGGTTTGAACTAAGGTCATGCAGCTTCTAGCAAAAAGTTAAGTTGAAAACATTTTTGTCAAATAATTAAGGACATTTTTGTAAATTTTCGAGTTACGATACAGTACAGTCAAATCAAACAACAAATTATCATTAAACCGTAGCAACCCATACAATCCATCCAAACATTGGACAGTACAGTACTGTACAATATTATACCATATCATACGACACCATACATTATGAAACCATGGCAAACCACCATCCAAACAAGTTGTTAATGATTGAGTTTCAATATAAGTTTTTACCTAGTCAATGTTAAAGAAGCATTTCTCCTATAATACAAAGAGTTATATATATATATCATAACCTATTAAATTAAAGTTTTTCGGGTCTTCTTTTCAATGTCATCGACCGCTCGTTAATATATAAATCTAAAGTAGAAAGTTATCGTTATTTACTAAAAAGTGTAAATGCTGAAAAGTTGTTTTGCCATAGCGAAGATAGGTTCGTTGTAGGGAAGTTCGCCGTAGCGAAATATGAAAGCTATCCTATTTTGCTATGACCAAGGACGTACAGTCTTTCAATTTTGATGAGTCTTATTCCATAAACTTCAAAATCTTATTTCAAAGACCTAGAGGGGCAATTTATTCAAGACTAGAGTGAAAATTCTTCATTGAGTTAAGTTTTTTATTCAATTTCTTCATTTGTTAATCCACTAACACCTTAGAATCATTAGGACTATTGTTAATGGTGAAATTATGGGTTAAAATCTTTGATTCATTAAATTATGGAAAGAACTTATAGATATGTGTTATATCACCTAGAATTGTTTCTACTTTGCAAGCTAAAGCTTCCTGGAATAAAATTATTGCTCTAAAACATAATTTGCAGTGGTTGGAAAGCTTGAGATTAATAAGGAAGGGAACTTTATCATAAAAATTGCTTAAGAGGGATAGTTGGAGTAGAAACTATATTAATATTGACAATGTGAATATTGTAGAATTAGTTAGTGATTGAGTGGGCCATTAATAACACAAGTTGCATATTGAATCACTAGAAAATTTGGTATATAAATTGAGATCTTATTAATAACTAATATGATTAGGAAAAAGTAAATTTCGTAGTAAATTCATTCAAATTTATGTGTATAAATTTGGTATGAACCTGAATTGCTAAAATTTATTTCAGATATACTCAAATAAATCATACTTTTGATAGCCAGAAAATAGAGTATATGTGCTTTCATGTAAAATAATAAATAAAAATATACAATATCCTAAACCAAAAAAGGAAAGGAATATATGAGCAATCCTTTATGTAGCAACTGATTTTTTTTGGTCTTGATGTAGATAAATAGTATTGTCAGGAGCATGCTTTTTTAGTATGTGCGGTCCATCAAATTTGCTAACAATGATACTAGTTACCTCGCGTTGACGAATTGTGTCATTTATATTCTTGTATGTTCCATTCGGTCAAAGAAAAAACATATAGCTATACCAAATTTATACAAGTTTTATGCAAGATATATACATAGTATAACAATTTCATATTAATTTAATATAAATGGTAAACAGTCTATATATAAATACAGTATATCAGTTTCATGCCACCTATAAAGAAATATATTTTTTTAAAATAATTTATTAAAAATACCTTAACTAAAGGTTTGATCTTTGTTTACTTGAAATTTTTTTAATCCTCTTTCAATGTTGCACTGGATTTTTTTTGTGCTTTTGAAAACTCTCCCCTAAGATCACTTTTTGATTTTTTTTTGTGGCTTTTGATGAACAAAAGCGGAGATTTCAAATACTCAGACGAAGGATGTGCCACCATCTTGCCCTTCCTTTTTTGCCCCTTCTTGCTTGAAGAAGTTGAGCTTTTTTTTATCATTATATTTTTTCTTCTTTTGATTTTGATTCTTCTTAACTGGAGTCATTCATCTTCGACAAATCTAGAGGTCTTTCTAGGTGTAAGAAGAACTTTTTTTTTTATTTCTATGCATAATATAAAGATTTTTTATACATTAAAAAAGATGGGCTACTGAAATTGTGAAGATGAATGTGGGTGAGGTACATTTTCTTTTGAAAGGTGGTGAAGATCAACGGAGAAAGAGAGAAAATTTGCAGTTGCAAGAGAACTGAGTGTTTTGAAAAATGTAAGTAAGTTAACAATATCCCTTAATTATAGTAATTGATAATTACAAAAGGAAGTCACACTCATTTTGTCTTTTTTATTGACTAGTTTCTGGGAACGTGTGTTGCACATTTGTCCACTGATTAGTATTCTACAATGAAAAAAATATTGATTTTATCATTTAAATTTTGTTAATAAAAAATTATGACAATTATTAGAAAATAAATTATCTAAAAAGATAAATAAAAATACGACACATGAAAAAATTAATCAATGTGAGATGTATAGAGGTAAGAATTTCAAAAGAAAAATACTATGTAAAATAACAATATAATTCTATTCAACTTTTTATTTATTTATAAAGGTTTTATATATAGAGATTCGATAATTAATTAGAACTCATGTAAATTAGGATTTTCCTAGTTGGCGCAGGTTTCTTGATTCAAATAAGAAAGAAGTAGAAGTAAATCAAATAAGGAAGATTTAGAACTCCTTATTTTATTACTTCTTTCCATATATTTTAAGAAGTTAATATTGTAAATATAATTAAATAATAATTTAAAGAAAATTTGTGAAAAGACAATTTTATCTAAAACATAGTCTTTTAATGAAGGGCAAAAAGTTCAATCAACATTTCTAAGGGTCTTCACACTTTTATGTGACGCCAATATTATTAAATTGAATATTATAAATATTTGAAAAATTCTTAATATTGTTATAAGAGTATATATTTTTTGTAATTATCCATCCGATGTTCATAATCTTATATTGTCATAAGAGTATACATTTTTTAAAATTATTCATCCAATGTTCATAATCCGCATTGAAATCTAACTAATTCAAATTTAGACTTAACAAAGACCTCATTCGAGAATAACACTCTCTACCAAGATTTTTTTTTATTGAAAATATAGACAAAAGAAAAAAAGATAACAAAACCAACTTGCACCGCTTTGGACTCCATTACCAGATTTGTACTATGTTAAATCTAGTCATAATTAGTATTAGATCTAAGGTAATAACAA
>JBCEWC010000670.1:0-51472 GCA_038996855.1 Solanum aculeatissimum | reverse complement strand
GTGTAGGCCAACGGTTCCTCAAATGGACCGTTTGAGCTTTGACGGTCCGTTCACTGCCTCGTTAAGTGAGGCAGTGAACGAGTGCCGAACCGCTATGCTCATTCGTGACATGGAAATCTCTAGGCTCATGACTTATGCCAAGAAAATTAAGGGTGAAAGGCTTAAGGAAAAGAGGATAAGTGAAGCTAGGAGGGCCCGGTTTGATGGTGGGTTCTCCAACTCCAAGAGTGGTGGTGGTTTCAGCTGATTCCATTAAGGCCAAGGTTCAAATGTGAGGGTTGCTAATCCAATAGTGCCTCCTCCTAAGGCACAAGTTAGGGGTGGACCCCGAATTCCTCTTTGTGGTAAATATGGAAAGTATCATGTGGGTGATTGTAGGAGAGCTTCGGGTGCTTGCTTTGGATGCGGGAGTTTGGACCATAAGATTTCTGACTGTCCAAGAGGTGCAAGGAAAGATCAAGTGGCTCCCGATGGTCAAAGGTTGCCGAAAGCTCCGGTTAGTAGTGCTCCTAGAAACAACTGATTTTATGCTCTTCATGCCCGGCAAGAGATGGAGAAAGCTTCGGACGTCATGACCAGTATGTTAAAAATATTTGATTTTGATGCTTATGCTTTACTTGATCTGGGTGTAAATTTATATTTTGTGACTCCTCTGTTGGCTGTTAAATTTTGTTTGAGTCCTGAAACTCTAAGGGAACCATATTCGGTGTATACTCCCGTGGGTGAGTCAATTATTGCCTAAAAAGTGTTTCGGGGTTGTCCTATCTCTATGTTGCATAAAGTGTTCCCCAGTGACCTTGTAGAACTTGAGATGTATGATTTTGATTTTATCCTTGGGATGGATTGGTTGCATGCATCGTATGCCTCAGTTGATTGTAGGACTAGGCAAGTTAAATTTGAAGTTCTTAATGAACCCGTGTTGGAGTGGAAGGGTAGTGATTCCATGGTTAAAGATCAGTTTATTTCCTACCTCAAAGCCTGGAAGATGATTTGTAAGGGAAATATTTATCACATTGTGTGGGTTAGAGATGTGGGGGTGAGTAACCTAAGCTTGAATCTATTCTGGTGGTTAATGAGTTTCCTGATGTCTTTCCCGAGGACTTAACCGGTATTCCTCTAGATAGATAAATAGATTTTGGCATAGATCTCCCTACGAATACTCAACCTATCTCTATTCCACCTTATCGTATGACCCCGGTAGAGTCAAAGAAATTGAAGGATCAATTGAAAGATTTGCTAGAAAAGGGTTATATTAGGTTGAGTATCTCACCTTGGGGTGCTCCCGTGTTGTTTCTGAGGAAGAAGGATGGTTCACTTTGAATGTGTATTGATTATCGGCAATTGAACAAGGTGACCGTTAAGAATAGGTACCCGTTGCCTAGAATTGATGATTTGTTCGACCAACTTCAGGGAGATACTCACTTCTGTAAAATAGATCTTCGTTCGGGTTATCACAAATTGAAAGTGAGGGAGTATGATATTTCCAAGATGGCCTTTCAGACTCGTTATGATCATTTTAAATTTATGGTGATGTCGTTTGGGTTAACCAATGCTCCGGAGGTGTTTATGGACCTTATGAATTGGGTGTTTAAACTGTTCCTTAATAATTTTGTGGTAGTTTTCATTAATGACATCTTGATTTACTCCCATAGTGAGCAAGAGCATATGGGTAACTTGAGATTGGTGCTTCAAACATTGAGGGAAAAACAATTGTATGCCAAGTTTAGCAAGTGTAAGTTTTTGTTGGGAGAAGTTTCTTTCCTTGGTCATGTGGTGTCCAGTGATGGCATTAAGTTTGATCCTAAGAAAACCAAAGTGGTGAAGGATTGGCCTAGACCGTTGACTCCTTTTGATATTCAAAGTTTCCTTGGTTTAGCCGATTATTATAGAAGGTTTATTGAAGGGTTTTCCTCTATAGCATCTCCATTGACTAAGTTGACTCAAAAGAAGGCCAAATTTGTATGGTCAAATGAATGTAAGAAGAGTTTCAAAACTTTGAAGGACCGACTTATATCGGCTCTGATTTTGACTTTACCAAATAGGTTAGATGAGTTTGTGATATATGGTGATGCATCACATATTGATTTGGATTGTGCGCTTATGTAACATGATAAGGTGATAGCTTATGCCTCCCGACAATTGAAAGTGCATGAACAAAATTATCTAACCCATGATCTTGAGTTGGCAGCGGTGGCGTTTGCTCTGAAAATTTAGTGACATTATTTGTATGGGGTTCATGTGGATGTCTTCTCCTATCACAAAAGTTTGAAATATGTGTTCACCCTAAGAGACCTAAATTTGAGGCAAAGGAGATGGTTGGAACTCCTCAAGGACTATGATATGAGTGTCCTTTATCACTCCGGTAAAGCAAATATTGTGGCGGATGCCCTTAGTACGCTTTCTATGCGAAGTGTGACTAATGCGGAAGAGGGGAAAAATGATATAGTGAAAGATGTGCATCGTTTGGCTTGGTTTGGTGTGAGGTTGGATGAATCCGACAATGGTGAAGTTCTTTTTCAAGGTGGATCCGAGTCTTCCTTGGTAGTTGATGTTAAGACGAAACAGGACCTAGATCCTTCCTTGGCAGAGTTGAAGAAGTTGGTTGCCGATGGAAAGATTGAGGTTTTCTCCCAAGGGAGTGATGGTGTGCTACGATACCAAGACCATTTATGTGTTCTAGATGTTGATGGCTTAATGGTTATTATCATGAAAGAGGCTCATAATTCTCAATATTCTATTCATCCGGGATCTACCAAAATGCACCGAGATTTGAGAGATTTGTATTGGTGGCATGGTATGAATAAGGATATAGCCAAGTTCGTGTCAGAATGTCCCAATTTCTAACAAGTAAAATTGGAACATCAAAGGCCCGGTTGTTTGACACAAGATATTAAAATTCCTACTTGGAAATGGGAAGATGTGAACATGGATTTTATGATTGGGTTGCCTCGTACTTGGAGACAATTCCATTCTATGTGGGTTGTGGTTGATAGGATGACCAAATCAGCTCACTTCTTACCTGTTAAGAATACCTATAGTGCCGAGACGTATGCCAAGGTGTATATTTGGGAGTTGGTGAGATTGCATGGTGTGCCGAGGTCTATTATATCAAATCGTGGTACTCAATTTACTTTAAATTTTGGAGGTCATTTCAAAAAGGACTTGGTACTAAGGTCAAGTTGAGCACCGCGTGTCATCCTCAAACCGATGGGCAAGCAAAAAGAACAATTCAAACCTTGGAGGACATGTTAAGGGTTTATGTGTTGGAATTCAAGGAAATCTGGGATGATCATCTACCGGTCATTGAATTTGCCTACAACAATAGCTTTCATGCTAGCATTGGTATGGTTCCATTTGAAGCTTTGTATGGTAGGAGATGTAGATCTCTGGTTGGTTGGTTTGAAATAGGTGAGGTGGCTTTGTTAGGCCCGAATTTGGTTATTGAGGCCATTAAAAAATTGAAGTTGATTATGGTACGATTGAAGATGGCTCAAAGTCACCAAATGTCTTATTCGGATATTAGGAAGAGGGATCTTGTATTTCATGTCGGTGATTGGGTATATGTGAAAGTGTCCCCCATGAAAGGCATCTTGTGTTTTGCCAAAAAGGGTAAGTTGAGCCCCCGATATGTCGCACCTTATGAGATTGTAGAAGGGGTTGGAAATGTGGCTTATAGGTTGGATTTGAATTTGGACATGAGCTCCATTTATCCAGTATTCCATGTTTCCACGTTGAGGAAGTTGGATGGTGATCCTAAGGCAATTGTACCTTTGGAGGGTGTGACGGTTGAGGAGAATTTGACCTATGAAGAGGTGTCGGTTGAAATTTTTGATAGGCAAGTGAAGTGGCTTTACAACAAGGATGTAGCTTCGGTCAAGGTGCTTTGGAGGAACCAAGACGTGGAGAGTGCAACATGGGAAGTTGAGTTGGACATAATGGAGCGATATCCCTATCTCTTCTAATCTACTCAAGACTAAGGTATTAAGTTCTATCCTTTTATGGTCCTACTTCTTTAAATTCTAAAGTTTCATGAAATTACATGCATACATGAGCATGAAAATGGTTTAAATGATGTTTTGGCATGAGTTTTGAATGACTTTTGAAATAAAGCATGATCCGTTGTAAGTTTTGATGAAAATGTCTCTTATTTGATTGTTGTTCTCAAGCCATAGTTTTAGCTCATTCGAGGACGAATGTTCCCAAGGGGGAGATCATGTAACGATATGAAAATTTTTAAACTTCATAATGGTTGATCAAGGTTAGTGTTGAACTTGTCATGGTTGAATTCTTCGTAGCCACGGGTTGCACTTAAGTGGCCGGATTCAAGGGAATTATTTTGGTGCAAGGTTGTAAGGTCGTTTAGGCAGCACTGACTTTGAGAGGCCATATCTTTTGGTATGGGATAAACTCTGTGGTCTACTATATATCATATCAAAGATCTTTGAGTTATCTTTGCAACGCAACTAGTTTCCCTTATTTGGTGTTTGTAGGTGAAAGTTACGTCCCTGGCAGTGATATTGCCCATAATTGGAAGTATGCTTGGAAAGGGTTCCGGAATAGGGACTAGGGGTGGGACCATGGACCGTTTGGTGGTCCACGGTCTGTGGGGGTGTTTGTGGGTTGGTCCAATGTGCTTCTAGGGGTTGGGGACCAAGCCATCGACCAAGTGTGGTCCCACAGACCACCTCACGATCCGTGTGACCCTTCACAACCCATGAAGGGTCTTGTGAAGTGATCAAGAGAGTTGGCCAATGTTCGGGGCTAGACTCCGGACCAAGTGATGCTCCACGGACCGGTACACAGTCCTTATGTAGCTACACAGCCCGTGAGACCCTCGTGAATTTGTCGAGAAAGTCCCCTGAGAGTTCAAGATGGAGTCGAGACCAAGTGAGGTCTCATGGACAGGTTCACGGTCCATGAGCCTCTGGACGACCACTGGTTGCGTTCCGTCAATCACTATTTTCAGTGGTCTAGTCCATTTTATTAATGGTTAATTCGTATTTTAATTAGATCCTATGCCCCTTTTAGACTTTCTAAGATCTCCTAACTCCCCTAAATAAAACCATAATCCCCTCTAATTCATTCTATCATTCTTCAATTCACTACAAAAATTCTCTCAATCCTTTTGACCTCCATTGATGAAAACTTGAAGAAATTTGGGGAAAATCATCTTTGTTGCAAAATAATCCAATTCTCTTGACTAATCTCAAGGTATGTGAGATTGATTCATGGATTTGCTTTCATCCATGAAGACCCAACAACCCTCTTCTTTAAATTATGAATTTAAGTTTTACTTAATTATGGGTTCTTTAAATTTTGACGTATTTAATTGAATTGAGTTGTGGGCTATAGAAATTAGGTGATTTAAAGTTGATTTAAGTTTGAATTCTATGAAATTTAAATGGATTTGATGACGGTCAAGTCATGCATGTCCCGTTACTCTTAATATATGCATGGGTAGTATTTAAATGTTGTTTTGGATGTTGATTTAACTTGAATCTCTTATGAAATGCTCTTGATTTGAATTTAAAGTATGAATTCTAGTACCCATGCTATTGTCATTGTTACTCGTGGCATTTGCATGCATGATCATAGATTTTCATGAAGGTTTTGATGTGGGCTAAGTCCCAAACATTCTTATGATTATGATTTTTAACAAGTATGGGTTATGACAAGAATGTGATCACATAATGTCTATGATATGGACCTTTGAGCAACATGGGTGTTTACACCAATATGATATGACAAGTATGGACCTACTCTTCTGCATGAAGTTTGACATGAAAGTGTATTTGGCTTTTTAGCCCATCAAGCATGATTATGAAATGTGTTTAACTCGTGTTTAATATGTATAAGAGTAATGAAATGTTGTTTGATGTTCAAGTGTCAAGTTTCTATTTTAAAGCATGTATATGTATACATATTCTTGTGGGATGATGACCTAGTATCGAAAAGGATTGGAGTAGTAAGTGGGCTATCCCCAAGGGTCCCACTCCTTTCCCAAAACTATGTGCCAATGTAGGTTGCTACCAAAATGGGAGGCCCGTAAGGTATGCTTTGATATTATATGATAAGATATGCTATGTTATGTAAATCCTTCCAAAATGATAGAGTCGTAAGGAAGGTGGCCATTACACCGAAATGGGAAGCCCGTAAAGTGTGGTGTAGATTATCTTTGTCAAGTAATCTTCTCTGATCTGATGGTAGGCCTCATCGTACAAGTTCATGTTGTAGCTCACATGATTTTGTATGTCGGTTATGGTTCCATTCACTGTATACTATAAGCATTATGGCATTTCATGCATCATGGTTATCATGGCATATTGATATACTATTCTTCCTTATATTCTCGTTGTTTGTATATGCCCTTGCCATCTAGGTTGTTTATAGGTTCATATGCATAAGAATTTGCATGCCCACATACTTAGTGCTTTATTGAGCTAACCCATACTCTTCGTCTACATGTTCTCACCATGTAGGTACTGGTGATGACCTCTATCTAACGTTGAACGACAAGTGATATCCTTGAAGCTTTTGCTTTTGGTGAACCCTTTTGTTCAAGGTCAACATCTACTTTCCTCTTCCTTGTATTGTTTTACTTTCTTCCTTTATGAATTGAGGGAGAGCCTGGATTAGGCCGAGGCCCGCTCTATCTTATGTAGAGATTATGTTGGACATGTTAGACTCTTGCACATTGTATTTTATTTTGACGGGATATTATGACTATTGGGATTTGTTTACGAAAATGATGATCTGATTATGCTTATGATTATGCTTATGGGTTTGTGAATGTTGGGAATGTGCTTATGTGGAAAGCCCCCTAACCCAATATACCCCCATAGCTTGAGTTTTAGTTACCTGTCCCTTAGAAATACTTGTTATATACTATGTGATTCATGCTCATCCCATTCCCGACAACATCCCCATAGCTTCAATCCAAAGCCCTGTTTCCCTTAGAATTATGTCTTATGTATTTATGTTTTTGCGCTTCTCAACTGATGATGTGAGAGATGATGCTATGATGGCTTGATCTAGGACTTTCGGGTCCTCCTTCGTCATGACACATCTATGCCTCACTTCTGGGTCATGACATCATATCAAGCCTTCATAACATATCAAGATGGTGCAAGCACCCATAATGTTCAAAGAGCCATAACAAGAGACTATGTGATCACAAGTCTTAACATATTATATCATAAAAAGAGGGTCATACCCTTAACAAGAATTTCGGCATAACCATAATTCAATGCATATGCCATAAATGAGGAATCAAGTGCACGGGTAATGGAGATTCAAACCTTAAACCATAATCCAATAGACAATTCAACATAATTCATGAGAAAGTCCCAATTTAAAACATAATGTAATTTACCCATACATATTAAACCATCAAAGGGACATGCACATTAGACCTTCAAGAGTTTCAATGTACTTCATGAAATTCAAACTTAAATCAACTTTAAATCACCTTATTTCTAGAGCTCACAACTCAATTCAATTGAATACATCAAAATTTAAAGAACCCATAATTAAAGAAAGCTTAAATTCATAATTTAAAGAAAAGGGTTCTTGGGTCTTCATGGATGAAAGGGAATCCATGAATCAATCCCACATACCTTGAGATTAGCCAAGAGAATTGGATGATTTTTCAAGAAGGATGATTTTCCCCAAATTTCTTCAAGCTTTCATTAATGGAGGTCAAGAGAATTGAGAGAGTTGAGAGAGTTTTGGTGAGGTTTGAAGAGTGTTAGAATGAATAAAAGGGGATTAGATTTTGATTTGTGGGCTTTAGGAGACCTTAGAAAGGCTAAAAGGGGCATGAGATTAAACCAAATTATGAATTAACCATTAATGAAATAGGCAAGATCACAGAAACAGGGCCTCACGAAAGACTGCCCAGGGGTCGTCTATAGGTTCACGGACCGTGAACCTATCCGTGAGACCACACTTGGTCTCGACTTTGGCATGAAATCTCGGGGGAATTTCAGGATCAACTCATGAGGGTTCTCATAGACCGTGTAGATGCACACGGACCGTGTACTGGTCCGTGGAGCATTACTTGGTCCAGAGTCCAGCCTCGAGCCTTGACAAGCTCACTGGAACACTTCACGGAAGCCCTTCACGGACCGTGAAGTGGTTTGTCGAATTCCACTTAGTCCGGGGCTTGGTCCAAGCTCTAAGGAAGCTCACTGGAACAATCCACGGGACACACCATGGACCGTGAACCACCAAACGGTTTGTGGTCCCTCAGTTGGACTCCATTCCGAATTCTGTTCCAACATACTTCTGAATATGAGTAGTCTCATTGCAAAAGCCATAATTTCCACATCCAAACTTCGAATCAAGTGAAACCAATTGCGTTGCGAAGATAACTCAAGGAGCTTCATTTTGATATATAATATCCCACACAATTTATCTCATACCGAGAGATATGAATTTTATAAGTCCATACTGCCCAAGCAGCCTGACAACCTTCCACCAAAACCATTCCTTTGAATTTGACCACTTAAATACAACCCATGACTACCAAAATTCAATCATGATGAGTTCAACACTAAGCTTGAACAACCATTATTAAGTTCAAAAATTTGTGTGTTGTTACAACAGATCCTTGAAGTGTAAGGTAAGTACAAATACCTATGATTTTAGTATAATTTTTCCATGAAGAACATGAGGAGTATGTTTGTTATGATTATGTCAGAATTTTAGATAGCATGTGTTCTAAAAATTGTTGCTCATTTTTCTTGTTTATTGAGGAACCTTTCTCTTTTTAGTTGGCTTTATTATTGATGAAGGTTGAAGTTTTTAAGAAGTTTAGGTCGAAATTAATAAACCAAAGTTTCTACACCATTTTTATGTTTTCCATAGAAACAAGTTCTTTTATGGTATCTTGAATATGATTAATGAGAAATTTGTAGGCTGATGAGTGGGGACTGTTGTCACACGTCCCTCATATATTTTGGGACTATTTTGTGACTATTTCGGGGATGTTTTGGTATGTGAAAATGTTAAGAACAATTTGATGGAATTTGGAACAAGTTTGAATTGTTGACGTCGAAATATTAGGGAAAAGGTGTAATGTTATGCTACCTAATTGTGTATTGCCTGGAGTTGATATATATGTACTTGGTAAACTATTGTAAGTTTATTATGGGACTAAAACAACATGTATATCGCATGTATATGTGAATGCATATTAGAAACTATGATTAGAAGTGGAAAGGTTGAAAGAATACTCTTGGGTTGATAATTACAATCTTGTTGCATGAGCATTACTTTTTATGAGATTGGGCTGCCAAGACGTCTTTATTAGTTGCTATTACTGGTTTTATCACCTACACTATTGTAGATAAATATATTGGGGAAAAGGAGGTTACTTCGAGGTAATAACGAGGTGGTACGGCAAGGTATGTAAGGCTACTTGGTTTCCCATTATTTGGCATGAAATCTAAATCCTTCCTTGGCACATAGAGGCACTTGCAAACTTTGACATAGTTAATAACCATGTCTCTACTCTTTAGCATGTACATATGTTCCAAAATATAGTCCTTGTTAAGAATATATACTTTGGATACAAAGATACATGAGTTCTCTCTTTTAGTTATATCAAGTCCATGTGTTATTTCATCTCTTACGTATTTTATTAATTGTGTAACCTACTCTCTTCATTGTGGTACAATCTTACATGATTATATACATGTAACTTGTTATGTCTATTATCTTGTAACTCAAAATGTTATGACCACCAAAAGAACCATCTAAAAAGTAAATGAAATTGCTTATTGATAGGTGATATCCCAAGGGTGGAAGAATCACCTAGCATGGGTTGATCCCATATTATGGGGAGTAGCCCAGGGGTGAAAGGAAAGACTAGCATGGGTCGATCCTGATATTGATTACCATTGGTCAGCTGGTCATTTGTATCATAAACTGTGCATAGATTTTAAGGTAAAGAAATGGTAAAGTAACGAAAAAAACATAAAGTACATGATTCCACAATATGACTAAAGGTGCTCTTCTATCCTTACACTAGTGCATGATTTCATTTGAGTTCTTGTTTCACATATAGTACTTTTTACCTTACATATTTAGTACATTATCTCATACTGATATCCCTCATGGAGGACCTGCATTTCATATTGCAGGTACAGGAGCTAGTAGATCTCCCCAATAGGAGTACAAGATATCCAGTTGCTATTACTGGGATCCAAGTTGCTCCGGGTCTTTGCGTGTCTAGAGCTTATATTTTTGTATTGTATAGTTGCTAGTGATGAGGTAGGTCCTTTCCTAACCCTTATCAGATATTTTTTCTTATCTAGGGGCTTTGTAGACTATGTAACGAAAAGTGTGGTCATGTCTCATATGCTAGAAATTATGGCTCTAACGGCCTACTCATATGTATTTCCTTTTCGCTTATTATTACTGTCCACTTTCCGAAAACTATGTTTAGTGTGGAAACCCTAATAATGTTCATAGATAGTGCATGATTATGAGTTGGTTCTCTTGAGCCTTGTCGGCAATAGGTGTCAGTCCGCCTCATAGATCTTTAGACATGACAAAAGTGGTATCAGAGCAGGTCATCTTAGGAAGTCTATAAAGTCATATCTATGTAGAGTCTTACTTATGGATGTGTTGTGCACCATATTTATAAGAAGGAGGCTACGTGGAATTTAGGAGTTTTCACTCTCTTTTATTCTTTAGATCGTGTCTAACCTCTAAACTGTTTTGTACAGTAACTATGCCAAAATCAAGGGAAAGCAAAGGAAAAGGGAAGTAGAAGTGGTAGTTGGTGGTACCAGTCGGGTGAGACAATGAAATAAGGCTCAAGATAAGTCTTTATCACAAATATCTCCAACTTTGCTAGCTTGTGATGAACCAAAAAGTAGTGAAATTCCCCCAGAACCATATAACGATGCTACTGTGTACGATTTGAGAAATATATTCCAACTATTAACTCATACAGTTATTGTCCAAAGTTAAAGACAAGAAGGCCTGATCACAGGAGCAGGTGGTGCAGATAGGTCATATAACAAGAGGATACATGATTCCTTAATTTAGACCCTCCACCATTCACTGGGTTAGATCCTAATAAAGATCCACAAGACTTTATCGATCAATCTAATGCACTTTGGATGTAATCTATGTGAGTGGTACAAAAGCTTTTGAGCTAGCTACATACAGAATTAAGGGTGTGGCTATAATATGATATGAGGCTTGGAAGCAATCTGAGGGTATAGATACATCTCCAAGTACTTGGCAAGAGTTTAAAAAGGTATTTCTTTACCATTACTTGTCATTAGAGATCTGAGAGGCCCATGCAAACTAGTTCCTGAACCTTTACCATGGAAATATGAGGACGAGAGAGTATAGCCTTCAATTTAATTCCTTGTCCAGGTATGCTCCTAATGTAGGTGAAACTATAGAGGGTAGAGTTTATCATTACGTGGATGATTGGATTTGTATCTGGTCAGAGATTGTATCATTTATTCTTTGAACAAAGACATGGATATAGCAAGGATGCAATATTTTGCACAAAAACTGGAGGATCAAAGGCAAATAATAAGGGCATAAGAGTTAGAAAGGGGCAGTCCAAGAGGGCTAGATCTACAGTGTAGATTTTACTATCTCAAGGTGAGTTTAGGTCTCGGTTTTCTAATAGACTGCCTAGGACATTATCTTCCTACTCCACAACTAGTGCTCCACCATAACCTTAAGGGTCTATAAGTAATCAGATTACGAAAAGAAGTGAAGGCCACGGTGCATGGGCAGTAGGATATTCAGCAAGCCAATAATGTAGTGCTAGGCTGCCTTGTAAGCAATGTGGGAGGAGTCATTTAGGTACATGGCGCATTATGATAGATGCTTGTTATTAGTGTAGTGTGTCAGGGCATCTGATGAGAGATTGCCAGAGAAGACGCATAAGTGATATAGCACAACCTAATGGATCAGTTCTTACATCATCATCATTAGTGCCTCTATTAGGTAGAGGTTGGCAAGTTCCTATAGGTCGTGGTAGAGATGTTAGAGGGGCATCTAGCTCTAGTGGAGTCTAAAATCTCACCTATGCTCTAGGGAGTCGGCAGAATATAGAAGCTTCACCTGATGTGGTCACAGGTACCTTATCTATCTTTTCATATAATGTGCATGAAATAATTGACCCTGGTTCTACATTATTATACATCACTCCACTAGTTTCTAGGAAGCTTAAAAAACACCTAAATTATTGAAAACACCATTTGAAGTGTCTACACCAATTGATGAATCTATTATATCTAGAAGGGTCTATTATGACTATGTAGTAATTGTTTGCGAACGTGACACATTGGCTGACCTTATTGAGCTAGAAATGGTGGAATTGGATGTTATAATGGGTGTGGATTGTTTGTCTTCTCTTTATTCCATTGTGGATTGCCAAACTAAGAGAGTGTACTTTCACTTTCCAAATAAGGTGGTCCTTGAATAGGAAGGCAATATTGGGGTGCCAAAGGGTAAGTTTATCTCTTATATTATGGCAAGGAAGATGATGTAAAAGGGATATATATGTCATCTAGTTAGAGTGAGGTATATGGAGATAGAATTACCAAATCTTCAATTTGTTCCAATAGTGAATGAATTTGTTGATGTGTTTCCTGAAGAGCTTCTAGGTTTACCTTCAGAACGAGAAGTAGATTTTGGTATTGATTTACTTCCAGGCACTCAACCTATCTATATCCCTTCATATAGAATGGCCTCGTAAAAATTACATGAATTAAAGGAGCAATTAAAAGACTTGATAGAGATGGGTCTAGAGAAGGGTTTATAAGGCCTAGTATGTCCCCTTGGGGTTTACTAGTGTTATTTTTATGTAAAAATAATGGTACCTTGAGAATGTGTATTGACTACCAACAATTGAATAGGGTGAAAATTAAGAACAAATATCCCCTCCCTAGGATTAATGGTTTATTTGATTAGTTATAGGGTGTCAAATGCTTCTCAAAAATTGATTTCAGATCAGGTTATCACCAAGGTAGGGTGAAGGAGAAAGATATACCTAAGACATCTTTCCAAACAATATATGGTCATTTTTAATTTCTTCTTTTCATTTGGGTTAACAAATGCACCAATAATTTTTATGGATATTATGAATAGGGTATTTTAGACGTTCCTAGATGTGTTCGTGATAGTATTTATAAATGATATTTTGGTGTATTCAAGGTCAGAAGAGGACCATACAAATAACTTATGACAAGTATTACAAGTTCTTTGTGATCGGTAGTAGTATGCCAAGTTTTTTAAATGTAAATTTTGGTTAAAATAAGTGGCATTCTTAGGTCATATTGTATCCTATGAAGAAAATAAGGTTTGATTCAAAAAATATAGAGGCCGTGAAAGATTTGCTAAGGCAAACAACACCCATGGAAGTTCAAAGCTTCATAGGGTTGGTAGGTTACTAGAAAAGGTTTGCTAAAGGTTTTTCTTATATTTCTGCACCTCTAAGTTGACACACAAGACAACAAAACTCCAATGGAATGATGCATGTGAAAGGAGCTTCCAAGAGTTGAAAAGAAGGCTAACTTCTACACCTGTTCTAGTACTTCCAGAAGGCCCAGAGGGGTATGAAGTGTATTGTGATACTTCAAGAGTTTATTTAGGGTTTGTATTAATGCAATATGATAGGGTAATTTCTTATGCGTTGAGATAACTATGACCACATGAGAAAAACTACCTAACATATGATCTTGAGCTAGCAACGGTTGAATATGGCGCCAATATTTATATGGGGTTCACGTTCACATATATACTGACAATAACAGCCTGCAGTACATCTTTGAGCAGAAAGATTTAAATTTAAAGATACAGAGATGGCTAGAGCTAATAAAGGATTACAACATTGATATAGTATACCATCCAGAGAAAGCAAATGTGGTAGCCGATGCTCCAAGTCATAATCTAATCATGAATATCAGTGATCGGACCATGGTAAGTCAAGGAGTGGCTAAGGATCCATGTCAACTAGCCACTTTGGGAGTTCGCCTTTATAAAAATCCAAAGGAAGGGGTTGTTGTGCATAATTTTATAGAGTCTTCATTAGTAATTGAGGTGAAGGAAAAATAGTTCAAGGATCGTAATCTACAATGACTTAAAAGGAGAAGGTAAGTCAAGAAACGATGAAGGGCTTTGAACTTACACAAAATGGAGTACTTTATCGCCAAAATAGATTATATAGGCCTGATATTAATAGACTAAGAAGGAGGATAATGGAAGAAGCCCATCATTTAAGATATTCCATCCATCCGGGATCAAATAAGATGTATCATGACCTAAAGGGAATATTTTGGTGGGGTGGAATGAAATAAGACCTTAAAAAAGTTGTGGCTCAATGTTCGAATTGCCAACAAGTCAAAGTGGAGCACCAAAAGCCAGGAGGCTATATGCAATATATATAGCTTCTAACTTGGAAGTGGAATATGCTCAATGTGGATTTTGTTACTGGGTTTCCTCACTCATTTCATAAGCTTGACTCCATATGGGTAATAGTTGATAGACTCACAAAGTCAGCATACTTCATGCCCATTAAGAGAGATTATACGGCTGAAGAGTATGCAAAGTTATACCTCAAAGAGATAGTTAGGCTACATGGGGACCCAATCTTCATTGTATCTAATCAGGTAGCTTAATTCACCACACAGTTTTGGAAGTCCTTCCGAACGAGTTTAGGAATACAAGTGAATTTAAGTACAACTTTCCATCCTCAAAGAGATGGTCAAGCAGAAGGCACCATTCAAACACTTTAAGATAGGTTGTGAACTTGTGCATTAGACTTCAAGGGTAGTTGGGTGGACCATTTGCCAGTTATTGAATTTTCCTATAATAGTTACCATTCAAGCATCCAAATAGCACCTTATGAAGCTTTGTATGTAAGAAACTGTAGGTCTCCAATCGTATGGTTTGAAGTGGGTGATACCACCTTTCTTGGGCCAAATCTATTCTAACAAGCCATGGAAAAGTTAGGGTAATACACCACTGCTTAGAAATATCTCAAAGTCATCACAAATCATATGCAAATAGATGTTAAGAGGAAAGGGCTGGAATTCTCAGTTGGAGATTGGGTATTCTTGAAGGTGTCACTGATGAAGGGGGTTATGAGATTTGCTCAGAAGGGAAAATTGATCCAACATTACATAGGGCCATATAAAATTATTAAAAGGTTCAAACATATTGCATATGAATTAGAGCTACCCTAAGAGCTTTCAATGGTTCATCGAGTGTATCATGTCTCAATGCTTTGAAAATGCATAGGTGAACTATCTCATATCATTTCTACTGAAGATGTACAGATTACAGAAGATCTCACCTATGAAGGGGTACTTATTGTTTTTCTAGATGTTAAAGTTAAGAAGCTAAGGAATAAAGAAATAACTTTAGTAAAGGTACTTTGGAGGAACTGACAAGGAGAAAAGATAACTTGGGAAGCTGAGAAAGTGATGAAATCTAAGTACCCTCATCTATTTAAAGCTAAAGAGAAATCCCAAGATGTAGAATTGGGGAATTACTAGGTATGTGTGCTCGAATATTTGTTACTTTGTCAAAAGTTTGTTTAAATGAAGGTTTTTCAGTTGTTCTAACATTCGGGGACGAATGTTTCTATGAAGGGGAGGATATAATACCCCACATCTTACGTATAGTAGTCCTGTGCATATAAAACATCATATGGCTTGATCGAATGAGCATCAATTTTAAAACGACCTAACTTTTATATTGGAGGGCTATATTTTCGTCTAACGCCAAAGATAAGCGAGTGTACATAAGTTTTAGGTTAAATTAAGGAGATTTTTCCCTTAAATGAAGTAAATGAAGTGAGGTGCTTGTGGGAATTTAAGAACCAAACAGATGAGTCACCTACGTGCTTTTCTTAAATAAGCTAGGTAGATGGAGAAGATTAATTCATACATGAGTTAACTCACTTGAGGCCCAAAGTTTAGTAAAAAGAAATGGAAACTAAGTTGAGGCCCAATCTTAAATTTGTTCAAGTCCAATAAAGAATAAAACCCAAGTTAAGGGTGGAATTTTAGCCCATGGTTTACCATTACAAAGGGACAATATTGGTAGCCCAAGATGAATAGAAAAACGTCCCAAGTACATTCAAAACCTACTTGACGATTTGATCCCAAACTTAGTGAAGGGAAAAAAGAAAAATGAGTAGCCAAGACGCATCAAATTGGAGCTCATTAAGGCCCAAGTGAAAGGGACAAGTTACATCACCAACCGGCTAAAACATGTCTTAAAATAAAGGAAACATTCTTCCAAGATTGGCCCTTTAAAAGGGCTTAAAATCATCTCCTTAGAGTCACTTACCATTGGAAACAATCTGCTTTTATAAGTTTTTCTCCTTTCTCTCTCTTGACTTTGCAAAGAAGCCAAAGCACACCTTTAGGGTTCTTAAAAAGCACCTGATCCTTGGATGCTAAGATAATACCTATGATGTTGTATTTTTTTTCCATGAAAAACACGAGGAGTATGTTGATTATGTATGTGTTCGAATTTTGGACAACATGTGTTCAAAACATTGCTGCTCACTTTTCTTGTTTATTGAGAGACCTTTCTCTTCTTAGTTGGCCTTATTATTGATGAAGGTTGAAGTTATTAAGTGGTTTAGGTCAAAAATAATAAACTAAGGTTGTTACACCATTTTTTTATTTTCCTCAGAAACAAGTTCTTTTATGGTATCTTGAATGTGCTTTTGTAAGAATTTATGGGTTGATGAGTGGAGAGTGTTGTCTCACATCCCCCATATGTTCTTGGACTATTTTATGAATGTTTTTGGAGCTGTTCTGGTGCGTAAATATGTTGAGAAAAATTTTGTGAAAGTTGGAACAAGTTTGAATTGTTGATATCAAAATATTTGGGAAAAGGCGTAACGTTATGCTACCTAATTGTGTATTGCATGGAATTTATATACGTTGTACATGGCAAACTGTTGTGAGCTTATTATGGGACTAAAACATGTTGGATATGACATGTATATGAAAATGAGTATTTGAAAATACGATTATAAGTGGAAAGGTTTAAATAATACTCTTGGGTTGATAATTACAAACTTGTTGCCCGAGTGTTATTTTTTATGAGATTGGACTGTCAAGACTTGTTTATTAGCTGCTAATACTAGTTTTATCACCTAATCTATTGTAGATAAATATTTGGGGGGAAATTAAAGGAGGTTACTTCGAGGTAATAACGAGGTGGTAAAGGAAGGTATGTAAAGCCACTCAGTTTCCTATTATTTGGCATGACATCTAAATCCTTCCTTAGCATATACAGGCACTTGCAAACTCTAACATAGTTAATAACCATGTCTCCACTCTTTAGTATGTACATATGTTCCAAAATATAGTCTTTTTCAAGCATATATACTTTGGATACAAGATACATGAGTTCTCTATTTTAGCTAAATCAAGTTCATATGTTTTTCATCTGTTACATATTTTGTTAATTGTGTAACCTACTCTCTTCATAGTGGTACTATCTTACATGATTATGTATATGTCACTTGTTATGTCTGTAGTCTTGCAGCTCAAAATGTTATGACCATCAAAACAACCATCTTAAAAGTAAATGAAAGATATAAATAAAATTGCTTATTGATGGGTGGTATCCCAGGGGTGAAAGAATCACCTAGCATGGGTATATCCCATATTACGGGGGGTATCCCAGGGGTGAAAGGAAAGCCTGGCATAGGTCGATCCTGATATTTAGTACCACTGATCAGCTGGTCATTTGTATTATATACTGTGCATACATTGTAAGCAAAGAAATGGTAAAGTAATGAAAAAGACTTAAAGTACATGATTCCAAAATATGACTAAAGATGGTCTCTTATCCTTACACTAGTGTATGATTTCATTTGAGTTCTTGTTTCATATATAGTACATTTTTCCTTACATATTTAGTATATTATCTCGTACCGACATCCCTCATGTGGGACTTGCATTTCATGTTACAGGTACAGGAGCTAGTAGATCTTCCCATTAGGAGTATAAGATATCTAGGTTCTATTACTGAGCTCTAGGTTGCATTAGGGATTTACATGTTTAGAGAATATATTTTTGTATTGTATAGCATCTAGGCATAAGGCGGGGCCTGTCCTGACCTTTATCAGATATCATTCTTTATCTAGAGGGTTTGTAGACTATGTAAAGTAATACTGTGGTCTGGTCTCGAATGCTAGGCATTGTGGCTCCAATGACCTAGTCATAAGTATTGCCTTTTTTATTATAATTACTTTTTACTTTCCTAAAAGCATGTTGAGTGTGAAAACCCCTTATAATGTTCATAGGTAGTGCATTATTAAAGATTGGTTCTCCCGAACCTTGTCTGCGATGCCAGTCTGTCTTAATGGGACTTTTGGTGTGACATTGTTAGCTCAGTCCCTCTTGCTAGATATTCTTCATACAAGATTGAGCTTTTGGATCACTTGTGAGGTAGCTTCTTTTATCATCAACAGGCCTTTGAGGATTCCATTTTATGTTTTATTCTACTTGAGAACTAGATATTGAGACTAGTATTTTATTGAGTATTCTATATTTAGAGGCTTTTACATGTGACACCAGTTTTTAGATGGTTGTAGTTTTTTATTTTCTATGTTTACCTATCTTATGAGACTGTTCATCTTCCACTTTTATTATCATATTGAGTTGTTTAAGTTTTAGGATAACTCGTCTTGGTGGGTTCTGTAATGCCATCACGCCCAAATTTTGGATCGTGACAATTTGATATCGGAGCCCTAGGTTCATAGGTCTCACATATGCACAAGCCCAATCTAGTAGAGTCTTAAAGATAGATGCAGACACTTTTGTTACTTATCCTTTAGAGGCTATGAAGACTGTTGGGAAATTCTCTTTTACTTATTTCTAATAAATTTGTGTGTGGGTTTTGTTTAAGTCTCGTCTAGAGCTATAACGGTTACAAGATGAGAGGAGGCATCCACTGATGTTGATATTAAGGCCCCAGATAGGGGCAGGGACTGAGCTAGAGGATGAGCTAGAGATAGAGGCTAAGAAGCAGCACCGGTGAGGGATTATGAGTTGGGTATCTCTCCCGAGCCAGCCATGAACCTAGAGAAGAGTAGGTTTCTCATGAGTTTGTCGCAACACCACTACTATAGGATACGTTTTTGAGAATGTTAGGTGTGTTTGAGACTTTAGGGAGGCAAGTAGCCCGGCTAATACATCTGGTACTTCAAAGACTCGTGTTAGGGTTTAGTCTCAGGATCAGTCGTAGGCCTCTGAGGCCTAGGTTCAGGTGGATCAACCTCTAGAAGTATTGATTATATAGATCCCACTAATAGTTTCCTTCATTTATGAGGAGCAGCACGGATATGAAAGGTTTATGAAGATGGAGCCACCTTAGTTCCAGGATTGCAAGACCGAGGTTGCATATGAGATTTTAGTTACTTGTTGGGAGTTACTTAAGACTGTGGAGTTAGAAGAGACTCATGGTGTGTGATATGTTACCCTCTAGCTCTATGGGCCAGTCAGGGGGGTGGTCCAGTACCTAGTTAGGATCATTTCAGTTAGGTCTCCTTTGATGACTTGGGAGGCATTCTCTAGTGTCTTCTATGATAGATTTGTTCCTTAGAGTGTTCATAAGGAGAGACATGTACGGTTCAAAAGTTTGAGACAAAGAACTGTGACTGTTTGAGAGTATGAGGTCCATTTTTGTCAGTTCGACATTATGATATAGCTATTATTCCTACGGAGGTAGAGAGAGCTCATTAGTTTTTCAGAGGGTTGGCCTACTTTATCAGGAAAATAGTATTTTGGGTGTCTAGAGATGGAGCATTTTTTTAGTCAGCGGTTAGTGCCACCAAGGAGGTGGAGTTTATGCAATGAGAGGAGTTTTGGAATCCCAAAATGGTCCATACATCTGGACAATACTCAGGTGCCTCATCAGGAAGCAGAGGTATGGCTAGAAGAGGGGATTTATTTCAGTACTGCAGGGTTCATGTAGCCTTGCTAGCTTCTGATGGAGTATGAGGTCCTCGTGATTCTTATAGCTCATTTCAGTGTTCATCTGGTTTCCAAAAGAGACCTATAGGTTGGGGTGGCTATAGTATCCCTCCTACTCCATCATAGCAGTTGTCCAACCCTAGATCTTTCTTTAGGTGTGAATCTCCTGACATATAACTAGATAGTGCCCTATGTAACTCATTCTGGGGCCTATCATTCTTACTTTGTAGCACGAGTCAGAGATTCAGCACCATCAACTATAGGTTCAACCCCGCGAACAAGGGGTTAAGGTAGAGGTCAATCAAATAGAGGTAGACGCATCGGAGGTAGAGGATCAGGTGATATATTCGCACATTCTAGTGGTAGAGGGGCAACTTCTACTAGTGAATGATATGCAAGCTATTGATATGTTTTCCCAGGTAGATCTGAGGCTGAGGCCTCTAATACTGTCATTAAAAATATTATTCTAATTTTTCATCACCTTGCATCTGTGTTATTTGATTTTGTCTCCATTTATTCATGTGTTTTTTTATTTCTCCTTAGGGTTTGAGTTTCCATGAGATACCATGTTTGTTCCTGTTCATGTTTTTACCCCAATAGGTGATCCCTTAGTAGTGGATCAAGTGTACTGATCCCTATCTTGTGACTATGGTTGGGCATAAGACTTGGGTGGATATGATTATATTAGATATGGTAGATTTTAATATTATTCTGGGTATGGATTGGTTGTCTCCGTATTGTGCTATTCTTGATTGTTGTGTCAAGATTGTTACCTTAGCCATGCCACATAGACAGCGGATAGAGTGGACGGATTTAAAAGGGTCCTATCCTAGAAAAGTTATATCTTATATTCGGGCCTAAAAGTTGATTGATAGATAGTGTTTAGCTTCCTTGTCTTTTATTTATGATACTACTATTGAGTACCTTCTATGGAGTCTATTATGGTAGTTTGTCAGTTTCTGGATATGTTTCCTACTAATCTACCGGGATTTCCTCCTTACCAGGACATTGATTTCGTTATTGATCTTGAGTCAAGAACTAAGCCCATCTTTATCACTCCTTATCATATAGATCTAGCAAAATTGAAGGAGCTAAAGGAACAACTCCAGGATATATTGAGCAAGGGATTTATTCGCCCTAGTTTTTCTCCTTGGGGTGCCCAGTGTTGTTTGTAAAGAAGAAGGATGGATCTATGAGGATTTGTATTATCTATAGGCAGTTGAACAAGAGGATTGTAAAGAACAAGTACCCACTTTCTCGTATTGATGACTTGTTTGATCTTCTTTAGGGAGCTTCTTTATTTTCTAATATTGACTTGAGGTCTGGTATTATCAGCTATGGATTTGGCCATCGGATATTCCTAAGATAACCATTTGAACCATGTATGGCCATTATGAGTTTCTTGTTATGTCCTTTGGATTGATTCATGCCCCTGCAGTATTTATAGATTTGATGAATGGGGTGTTCCAGCCAAATCTAGATTCAGTCATGATAGTATTCATTAATGACGTCTTGGTCTATTCCAAGACTGAGGAAGAGAATGTAAGGCATTTGAGTATCGTGCTTCAGAGGCTTAGGGAAGAGAAGTTTTACGCTAAATTCTCTAAGTTTGAGTTTTGGTTGAGTTCAGTGGTATTATTGGGGAAAGTGGTCTCCAAGGAGGGTAATCAAGTTGACTCAGCAAAGATTTAGGCAGTTTAGGGTTGGACAAGGCCTACCTCAGCTACATATATTCACAGCTTTGTGGGCTTGGTTGGTTATTATCGTCATTTCATGCACGAGTTCTATAATATAGAAACTCCACTAACTAAACTAACATAGAAGAATGTTGTATTCCACTTGTCTTATAAGTGTGAAGATAGCTTTTAAAAGCTCAAGTTATTATTGACTACAACTTCTATCTTGACCTTGATAAAGAAAGGTGTTGATTTCATAGTGTATTGTGATACTTCAGGAGTGGGGTTAGGTGGTGTGTTGTTGCAAAAGGGAAAGGTTGATACTTATGATTTGAGACAGTTGAAGATCTATGAGAAAAATTACCCTACTCACGAGTTAGAGTTGGTTATGGTTGTGTTTGTGTTAAAGTTGTGATGTCACTATCTATATGGAGTCCATTGTGAGATCTTTACATACTAACGCAACTTACAATATATCTTTATCCAGCGTGACCTAAATTTTAAGAAAGAAGGTGGATTGAGCTCCTGAAAAACTATGATTTGACTATTTTCTATCATCCTGGGAAGGCTAATGTGGTGGCTAATGCTTTAAGTAGGAAGAATTCTAGAATGGAGAGTCTAACAACTATTTAGGTTATGGAGCGACCATTGGCTAAGGGTGTTCATATATTGGCCAATGGATTGGTAAGACTACATATTTCATATTAGGGTGGAGTGCTTGCTTCTATTGAGGTTCTCTCATCTTTGATGGATCATATTCGTGAGAGATAGTGTGAGTTTAAGAAGGTGTGTATTATTCGGGATAAAGTGACTAGAGGTGAATCTAGAGAAGTAGCACTTGATTCTAATGGTGTTTTGAGGACTGGGAGTTGTATCTATGTGCCTAAGGTAGGTGATTTGATCATATTGATACTTGAGGAGGATCATTGTGCTAGATATTTTATTCATCGTGGGGCAGAAAAGATGTATCATGACTTGAGTCAGCATTACTGGTGGGTCGGCATGAAGAGAGATATATTAGAGTTTGTAGCCAAGTACTTGATATGTCAACAGGTCAAGTATGAGGATTTGAGACCAGGTGGATAGCTTCATAGGATGCCCATTCCCGAGCGGAATTGAGAACACATTGTCATGGACTTTGTTGTTGGTTTACCTCCTATAGTTGGGGGGTTTCAATTCTATTTGGGTAGTGGTGGATCGATTGACAATGTCCACCCACTTCATTCCAATCAAAGAGAAGTTTATAGCTGAGGGAATAGCCAAACTCTACATTAGTCCGATTATGAGGCTCAGTGGATCCCAATTTCCATCGTGTCAGATCGTGGCTCATTATTTACCTTGTATTTTTTGAGGGCCTTACAATATAGTTTGGATAACTATTTGTATATGAATACATCTTTTTACACCCAAACTGATGGGTAGTCATAGAGGACTATTCAAGTGTTGAAGGATATGCTTCGGGCATGTGTTATTGATCTTGGTGGGAAATGGGATCAACACTTAGCCTTGGAAGAGTTTTCTTACAATAACAGTTATCATTTTAGCATTCATATGGCTTCCTTCGAGGCCTTGTATGGCCGGAGATGTAGATCGCCCATCAGATGGTTTGACTTAGTAACAGTAGAGAGCATGGGTGTTGATATGTTTAGAGGTTATTTAGAGTAGGTAAGGTTGATTCCGAGTAGGTTGGTGATATCCCAGAGTCATCAAAAGAGTTATATTGATAGGCAGGTTTGACCCTTGGAGTTCATGGTGGGTGATATGGTATGGAAGAAGATATCACCCTTTGTGGGTGTTATGTAATTCAAGAAAAAGGGCTAGCTTAACATGAGGTTCATTGGTCCTTTTTAGATCCTTGATAGAGTGGGAGAGATGGCTTATAGACTTGCCTTTCCACCCAACCTGTGTTTAGTTCATCCCGTGTTTCACATTTTGATGTTGTGGCATTATATTCTGGACGAGTCTCGTGTGATCACTATGGATTCAGTTGAATTGAGCCTAGGTTTGAATTATGAGGAGCAGTCGGTGTTATTTTGGATAGGAAGTTGAGGACTAAGGAGATTGCTTTAGTGAAGGACAAGTGGAACCATAGGCCCGTGAGTGAGGCTACATAGGAGATAGAGTTAGATATGTTTGCCTGATACCCTCAGGTGTTTTAGCCTTCAAGTATGTCCCTTGTCTCATGTTCGAGGATGAACATTATTTTTAGTAGTGGATGATGTAATGACTTCAAAGGTCATTATATGAAGTTTTTTGCATTTTTTGAAAAAATAACCATTTTGCTCTTCCTGAAAACTGCATTGGGTCATTTTTTATTGAGCCTATCATTTGGAAATTTTAAGTTTTATGGTCATTTTAAGTTTGAATGTTGAAATTCAATTTTGTCGACTCTATCAGCTCTAGAATGCCAAATCTAGTCTAAAGAGAAAGTGTAGAACTAAATTGAGAGTTAAAACGGAGATTTTAGACTCAAAGTTGTAGTTACAGTTGATTTTAGATCATAGTTTGACTTTGGTCAACATTTAGAGATCGGAATCTCAAATTAAGTTTTCATTAGTTCCAGTGGTTTCGGATGGTGAAACTAATTCTAGAAATCGTCTTATTGTAGTTTTTAGTGTTTTTGAGATTATTTTTAATATTTGAGTCCTAAATTAGTTTAAATGATCTTTCTCGGGTTACAAGCCAAGGAGGTCTCGAAATTGAATTATGACGATTCCATTGAGTCTCAAATGTCATTTCTAGTAGCATTCGATGTTTGGTATGTGTTCGTAGGATTCCAAATGAACCTCGAGGTCCTTTTCGTGATTATACTGTGTTGTGAGTTGTTAAATCTGGTGCATCTGGTAAAGTACTCTCCATTTGCGCCCTTTTGACCGCGTTCACGAATGTCAAATAAATAGACCTCAATGTTCGCAGGTAAAGGCTCCTCATTCGCAGAGCCCTAACATCATTGACCTCCGCATTCACGATAGGTTGCTCCTCCGTGGCTTTTGTGTTTGCGGAGCATTAAATTTTCCTCAACAATGTGTCACTTTTAAGTGATGGATTTTAGCCATTTCCATCATTTTTAATATTCCAAGCTTCATTTTATAGAGGATATTCAAGGTTTTTCAAGGTTAATCTCTTGGGTAAATATTTTCTAACCTATTTCTTCAATTTTCATTGATTAAATTGCATTTTAAACTTTTAATTTGTGGTTTTAGTTGATGAATTCGGGATTTTTCATATTATGATTCCTAATACTAAAGTAATGATTTCTACCTCATTTTAACTTTGTTTTTTAAACAATTTTCACCATTGAAGTCCTTATTACTTGGAAAACGTATTCATGTGTTAAATATCAGATTCTGGCTACTTTTTTGGCATGAAACGTTTGACCATTTTACCCTTTTTCATCTAAATAGATTGATTTTAGTATCACTGGATTTGTTACGTGATTGTGATGATATATTTGAATAGATTGTGGTGATTTGGATTATCGTGGAAGGGGAAAGTTGTGGATTTTACTTGATTCAATACTTTTTCTAAGGCAAGTGGACTTCTAAATTTTTGTTAAGTATGATTGAACCTTGTATTCTCCTGTGTGTATGGAACTGAATATATTTGGGGTAGAATTGTATCTTAATAGGCTTTGATTATGAGATTTTTTATCGAGAAATTGTTCAGGTGGTAAAATCTTGACTTGTAGATTAAATGTGGATTCATAATACATGTGATCTTGTGAATTATTTGATATTGATATCAAGATGACACTTATATTGAGATATGATTGATATTGAGGCCGTGATAATATTGAAATCAGTATGATATTGAAACTGTGATATAACTGAAATCACACACATTGCATTCACTAATATTTGTGCATTGATAATTGTGATGGCTACAACCGAGTGATGAGTAAGCTAACATGTGGATTGGAGGTCTCTACTAGTCAATGTTTAGTCGAGGTTTCTGCCGACGAGGCAAGATAATATACCGACTGATTATATTATGGTTGATGTCTTTATCTATTGGGTAAGCATTGGCGTAGGTCTTCGCTAGTAGTGTTCATAAATACATGGTCCTTGAGTGGCCCCTATGGATTCCATTCTGACACAGATATTAATCAGTGGATGTGTATCGTATGGCAGGCATGCATCATAAATATTTGAGATTGCATCACATTATTTACATCTCATGGCATTCACTTTATCTCATATCATTCCTATATTGATATTATTATATGTATTGATTATGAGACTAGATATCTTTTGTACCATTTAAATTGAGTATCAGTAGGATATATTGAGATATGATATCATTTAATGAGTATATTTACATTTTGTGATCTATATGTTATATAATACTGGGACTTTTCTTAGTGTAGTTGTGTAGTTTGATGGTATGTAATTGGGTGGATAGGAGTACTTCTGTTCTTCATTGTTTTACTTTAGGCTAGTTTCATTTGTTGAATACCTTATAGTTTGGTGCTCATCCCTTGCTATATTTTTATAGGTTGTGAACCCAGTATCTCTTGCTCGATATTCTTCATATAGGATCGAGCTTCTGGATCACTTGCGAGGTAGTTGCTTATATCTTTAGCAGACCCTCGAGGATTCCATTTTATATTTTTTTCTATTTGAGAACTAGACATTGATACTTGTATTCTATTGAGTATTCTATATTTAGACACTTGTACATGTTACACCAGTTCTAGGATGGTTGCAGTTTTTTATTTTCTATGCTTATCTATCTTATCAAACTATTTATCTTCTGTTTTTATTATTATATTGAGTTATTTAGGTTTTGGCTTGAATCACCGTGGTGGGTTAGGTAAGTGTTATCACACTAGGATTTCAGATCATGACAAAAGGGGAAGGGACCAAACGTTCTAGAAAATCCAACCCTTCTGGTATTCAACAACTGAGTGCTCCAAAGGTCAAAATTAATCCACCACAAAGATTGAAAAAGGTGAATGATGATGCAAAGCTCCAAAAAATTTTGTCAATGTTCAAAAACTTAGCAATTAATATTCCATTGGTGAATGCCCTTTTGGAAATGTCAAGATATGCAAAGTTCAGTAAAGAATTAGTCACCAAGAAGCAGAATCTTGAATTTAAGACTATTGAGGTTTCTCGCCATTGTAGTGCAATTATGTCAAGTAATTTTGTTGCTAAGAAGGAAGATCCTGAGGCATTTACTGTCCCTTTCACGATTGGTGTCTATCAATTTGTATGGACATTATGTGATCTTGGAGCGAGTATTAATTTGGTGTTTTTTGTTATTTTAAAACAACTTGGTTTGGAAGCTCCTTCAGAACAACTATGAGGCTTTTTATGGTCGATCGTTCTATTAACAATTTGATAGGTATTATGTATTATGTGTTAGTATAGGTGGATAAATTTATTTTTTTTGCCGACTTTATTATACTTGCTTGTGAGCTGGATATTGAAACCTAATCATATTGGGAAGGCTATTTCTAGCCATCGGTAGAACTTTGGTGGATGTTGAATGTGGTGAATTGATGTTTTGAGTGAATGGTGAAGAAATTAGCAACCAAAAGAATGGCAGGTTGTGTGCTATGTTGATGTGGTAGAAGAAGTGGTCTTGAATGTTGAAGAAGTATTGAGTCTTGGAAAATATCTTGCAACTATGTTATTGAATTATGAGAATGATACAATTGTAGATTAGGATGAGATAGTAGAGGCCCTTGATGGGACGAGATCATGTCCTTATTCCAAAAAATTCTAAGAAGTTGGATCTTGATTTGAAGAAAAGGGAAACTCCACCAGCAACGCCCTCAATTGAAAAGCCTACAAAGCTTCAACTTAAGGCATTTTCTTCTCATTTGTGATATGTATCTTTGTAGTGGTGAGACACTACCAATTATTTGTGTAGTTGATTTATTGGACCACCAAATGGTGGCATTGGTAAATATGTTATCAAAGTTCATCAAAGCTATTGGGTGGACAATAGCGGATATCATTAAAATCTCTTAAGGGATTTGTTCTCACAAGATCAATTTACTTAAAGATTTCAAGCCTACTATTGAAAATCAAAAACAACTCAACCTTCCAATGCAAGATGTTATGAACAAGGCAAAAATTAAGTGGTTTGATGCCATAGTAGTTTATCCCATTGTGGATAGTAGGTGGGTGAGCCTGGTGCAATGTGTGCCAAAGAAAGGAGCTGTGACTATTGTGAAGAATGAGAAAGATCAACTTATCTCCACAAGGCTAGTAACAAGGTGGAAAGTTTGCATGGATTATCGGTGTTTGAATTCTTGGGTGGAGAAAGATTATTTTCCTATGTCATTCATGGCTCAAATGTTGGATCGACTTATCGGTAGAGGATGATATTATTTCTTGGATGGATATTTAGGTTATAACCAAATCTCCATTGCCCTCGAGGAGCATGAATAGGCCACTTTCACGTGCCCCTATGGTATGTTTGCTTTTGTAAGAATGCCTTTTGGGTTATTAATATACTGTCTACTTTTCAAAGATGTATGCTCTCTATTTTTCCCTATATGGTTGAGGACTCGATGAAAGTCTTCATGGATGATTTCTCAGTGGTTGGTGATACATTTGAAAGTTATTTAATTTAATTGGAAAGAGTATTACAGTGGTGTATTGAAACTAATTTGGTCTTAAATTGGGAAAAATGCCAATTTATGGTCCAGGAGGAAATTTTTCTTGCACATAAAATTTCAGGGAGTGGATTACAGGTGGAGCAACAAAAGGTTTATGTCATTGAAAAACTTCCTCCTCCCATCTCAGTCAAGGGAGTAAGGAGTTTTCTTAGGCATGTGGTCTTTTATAAAAGATTCATAAAATATTTTGCAAAAATTGCTAATCCCTTATGTAAGCTCCCTGAGAAAGATTGTCCATTTTATTTCAATGAATCTTGTTTGAAGGCCTTTAATGAGTTGAAGGAGAGGCTTGTGATATTCCCAATTATTTTAACCCTTGATTGGAATCTACCGTTTGAAGTCATATGTGATGCTAGCAGTTGGACTTTGGGTGCTATGTTGGGGAAAAGGAAAGAAACATTGTTTCATCCGGTGTATTATGCTTCAAAAACATTGAATGTGGCTCAGAAAAATTATACCATGAAGGAACAAGAGCTTTTAGCGATTGTATATGTATTTAAGAAGTTCCAAGCATATCTCCTTGGTTCCAAAGTTGTAGTTCACACCAATCAAGAAACCATGAGGTATTTAATGGCTAAAAAAAAGTAAAACCTAGGTTGATTTGATGGATTCTATTTCTTCTAAAGTTTGATTTCGAGGTGAAGGACCAGAAAGGGTGTGAAAATCAAGTAGATGATCACCTTTCTCATCTTGAACCTAATGTGATTGATGTGGGAGGAAATGAAATGACTGAAATATTTTTGAATGAAACTTTGATGGTTATTTTGCAAAGCTAAGTTCCTTGGTATGTTGATTATGCAAATTATATTGTGTGTGGAATTATGCCAGATGGGTTGAATCACAATCAAAGGAAGAGGTTCTTGTTTGATGCAAAAAAGAATTTTTGGGATGAACATTTCTTGTTTAAGGAATGTGCTAATAATATTGTGAGACGATGTGTTCCAGAAGTATTGATGAATGAGATCCTTGATGTGTGTCACGCCTCTTTAGCTAGTGGTCACCATGGAGGCATTTGTACACCAGACAAAGAGTTTCAAAATGGGTATTGTTGTTAGGTTTTAATCATGATGCAAACACCTTTGTCAAGGCTCGTCCACAGTGCCAAATGCAAGGTAATATTTCTTGGATACATGAACTTTTTTTATTCCCTATTATTGAAGTTGAATTGTTTGATGTGTGGGGTATGGACTTCATGAGTTTGTTTATGAGTTCATTTGGGAACCGTTATATTCTAGTGGTCATGGACTATGTGTCGAAGTGGGTTAAGGTTGTTGCATTACCCACAAATTATGGCAAGGGGGTGATAAATTTTTTGAAGAAGAATATTCTCACTAGGATTGTAACACCAGGTGCAATCATCAGTGATGGTGGATCCCATTTTTGCAATAGAATGTTTGTTTCATTATTTAGTAAGTCTGGAATTAAGAATCAGGTGGAAACACACAATCCTCAAATTAGTGGTCAAGTGGAGGTCTCAAATAGAGAAATCAAATTCAAAAAAGGTAAATACAAACATGACTGATTGGTCAAGAAAACTTGATGATACATTTTGGGCCTATCGTACGGCATTTAAAACCCCCATTGGAATGTCCCCATACAAGCTCACATTTGGGAAGGCTTGTCATTTGCCTATTGAGCTAGAACATAAGGCGTTGTGGGCTTCAAAGAAATTAAATCTTGGTTCGAGTGATGCAGCCAATGCTCGTCTTTCCCAATTGCATCAAATGGAGGAATTTAGGTTTGGAGCTAACAATAATGCTGCAATTTATAAGGAGAAAATGAAACAATAGCCTGACATGAACATCTTCCAATGAGAATTCATAATTAGTGATTTGGTATATCCCAACAATTTTTATTTGCAGTTATTCTCGGACAAGTTGAAGTCTATATGGTCAGGACCTTTTAGAGTTTTTCGAGTTGCTAGGGAATGGAGATATTGAGGTAGAAAATGAGAAGTGTGAGTGATTCAAGGTGAATGAGCAACATTTGAAGAAGTAATTTGGTGAACCATCGAATGTGAGGATGGTTCAAGTGGGGTACTTAAATGAGGCCTAAATATTTTGGCCATGTTGTACCATGATGTTAAATTAGGTGCTTCTTTGGAGGAAAGCCAAGGTTTTACTAGTTTTCAATAATGTGTGTTGAGTGTGCAAGTGTGCAAAAGTGAAATAAGGGAGCATGACCAATCACCAACGCAATGTAGGAAATTGGCAGATCACTGAAATGACTTGGCAACCCCAATTTTTATCGCCTTTTGAGTCATATTTTGGCCCTTGGGTTTTTGTGTGATTCAGTGATCAAAGTAGTCACTTGGTGCATCATCGATGTTGTTTGGCGATGAATAGTTAACCACCTTTGGGAACAAAGAAATCAACCAAGACATTCGGTAAGATTCGATGATCAACAATACATTTGGTGCATCACCAAATATGTTCGATGGTGTAAGTTAGCATCACCAAATTTCACCGCCAAACTGACCTTCATGCTTTAAAAGAAAAAAAATCTTGTCTTTTCCATTTTCTACCTTCACTCTTGCATGCTTTGTCACTCTACACACTACTAGAAAAAAATTGTCCTTACTTTCATTAGTATTTGAGTGTCTATTTCATCACAAGGGCATCATATTGAGTACTTGTGTGGGCTACTATATTTTAGTAGAAATTACGTGTTTGGTGTTGATTTTAATCATTGTTATTCTTAATATTGAAACCCTGGGTTCTAAATGAGTGGGTAGTCATTGCTGTGATTAAGTAGTTCCCATGATTGAATTAAACTCATTTAGTTATTGGGTCTGATGTATATTTGTTATCCTTAATACCTATTTGTTATGATTGTTATCAACACGAGTCAATTTGATTGGGTCATTGTCGAAGCAAGAGCTTTTTGTGATAAATGTGAATGCTTGAGCTTGAATTTGGTAATTGTTTGGTTTGTTTTTCTTGCATGTTGAGATGTTGGGTGAAGTCTGAGTAACCTATATTTGACCAAGAGAGTTGAACTTGCCTGATGATAGAGTGGGTGACGACTTTCTTAAGCGTAAAGTCACCATTTGGTTAGATTATTGCTAAGTACGTGAAATTTAGGAGTCATAGTACTTGATAATGTGTTTTCTAGGTTGAAGATGTTTAATTCAATGTGATATTACCCTTGTATTGTTTATAGATTATTTGAAATTTGAAATTTTAGGAGAAATTGAGGTGCAAGTCATATTCGATGATGGTCAGTTTGACCGCCAAATCTATTTGGCACATCACCGCTTTATCTCGTGCATTACCGATTAGAACATAGTATGGGTGATTGGATTATGTCAACTTCGACGATGGATAATTAGTCTGCTGAAGTTATCCAATCACCGAAGTTGACATACATTGGTTCATATAGTTGATGTATATTTTTGCTACAGTTAATTAGACCGCCAAATACATTTGATGATTGTCAAACATGTTCGGCAGGCTATATGACCCTAGCCTACTTCAATTTTGTAGAGGTCTCTTTTGCACCAATTTTCATGTTCTTGATTCTCACATATTTATTTGGTGTAGCTTTTAGATATGCCGCGACAAAAATACCAATCTCTTGAAAAGTTTCATCTAGAGCCACTTGCGAAGCAGTTATAGCCAAGAGAGAAGTGAAATAAAGAGAAACAAGGCCTTGTAGAGAGAGGAGGGCTAAAGGGAAAAGAAAGATGACAGAGCATGGAGACCCCGAAGCCGCGAAAGAGGGGTCATTACAAGTTGACTGGACAGACTCTAAGGGTGAAGAAGCGAGGTCAAAGACTCTCGTACATAATCCTACTCCTGGGGAACCAACCACCAAATGTCGTCTCACTGAAGAGAGATCAAAAGCGGCTCAGGATCCACTATTTCAGACATCTTGAGTTTTTCAGGAGACTATTGCACCTCGACACTTCAATAGTCTAAAATCTATCGGGCTGAGGACCATCTTGGAGGAGAAGTGATTGTCTATCAATGGGATTATTGACAAGTACCCTAAGGTATGCGATCAAGTTCCATGGATTCTAATGATTTACCACACCTCAGAACCCATATATTCCCAACTGGAAATGTGAATTCTATGAGGCATATGCAAGACTCATACCAAAGAGTAAAGGTCTAATAAAGATCATCCATAGGTTGGTCGATATAGTAAAAATTTGGGTTGTCCCTGTCCCATGCACCAAGATTAAATTTAATGATTTGTTAGGATTCACATTCCGAACCCATCATGACTTGGTAGAAAAAAAATTTAAAAATGCATTGGATGATTTAAAAGGGTGGTTGGCCCCGTTGATTAGTAACGTAGCTCCTATGTGGCTCGAGGAGGGGTCCATGATAGAGAAAAAGGAATTGAATATTTTGGTCCACTATTAGTTTGACTTTGTTAGCAGCAACCTCATATCGTCCTAAAATGAATCTATCCTCCGTCACAATAAAAAAGCACTAGTGGAATGTATTATGGATTAGAGGTTGTTGAACCCCAATTTTATCATAACCTTGGAGATTTTAATAAGGGCTAATCAACAACAAACTTATCTCCCATTCTCGAGACTGCCACGACCCGGATAGGGGCCTATATGTGACATGGTAAAGGAGAACCCAAAGGGCCTCGATCAAACCATCATAGCATTATTACACACATCATCACTTCAGAAGCGTGGAAGCTAAACACATAACACATATGCTCTAAGGGAATTCGAGGGTTTGGACTCAAGCTATGGGGACGTTGTCAGGAATGGGATAACCATGGATTCACATAACACATAGCAATTATATCTAAGGGGACGGATAAGTAGGACTCAAGCTATGGGGCACATCGGGATTATGGGAATTTCCACATAGGCACATAGTCAATCACAACTCCCAACATATAAGTCATAAGCATAATCGATTACAATTATCATAACCAAGACTAATAATCATAACGTCCATAAGCATAATATTCAACATAACAAGTCAACGTACAACAGTTTAGATTTTTCTCCAACAAGCCTCTACATAGATCAAGAGGAGCCACGACATAGTTTGAGGCTCACCCTCAATACAAAGTAAAGTAAATGACATAAAAAAACTAGGTAGATAGAAGGTGGCTATTGCCCTTGAACAAAATGGCTCACCACTAGCAAAGTTTTCACAAAATAATCAAGCGTCGTCCGATAGAATGTAAATATCTTCTCCGGTCCCTACATGGTTCGAACATGTATACAAAGAATATGGGTTAGCACATAATATGTACTAAGTATGTGGACATGCAATGCATATGACAAGTATAGTATGACCAAACAACATGAAAAGGGGACAAGTGATACGAAAGGAATGCACATAGCCAACGAGTAATATAACAATATATCATGCCATGATGCATGAGATGCAAACCTATGATCATAATATAGCGGGGATGTAACCTTAATCGATAATGGAGGGGACCCGAGTGGGCTACTACCTGGATCCGAACTACTTACCAAGTAGTACCCTAGTCAACCCTTCATTAAGGGGATACATAACAAACAAGTCAAATCCTATCTAGGGAGATAACCCATGGTGGCACATGGTTAGATGGAAAGGAGTATGGACCCTTGGAGATAGTCCACCCCAACTCCAATCCCTTGGTACTAAGTCTCATCCCACGGGAATACATATATATATATATGCAACTTCAAATCTGAAGACTTATATTCTTTTCAAATCATGCATTATTAGTCAAAACCAAAATCATTGATCAATCATGCTTAAGCTTAGGCCAAAGGCCATCAAAGGTTTCCAAAACATTTTCATAATCATTCCATGTCAATGCAATAAGAATAGCCAATCTACATAGTTTATCATATCAAGCCTTCAAAATATAACAAAGTGGTGCAAGCACCGAATATGCTCAAAGAGCCATAACGGAGAGACTATGTGATCACAAGCCTTACATAATATTTTAATACAAAAGTTTCATCAAGAGTTTCATCATAACAATCTTCAATGCATATGCCATAAATGAGGAACAAGAACATGGGTAATGAAATTCTAACTTAGTTTCACAAATTGAAAGGTAATGCATCATAAATCATGAGAAAATCCATAATTAAAGAATAATGCAAATTACCCATGCATAATTAAATCATAAAGGGACATGCACTTTGATTCTTTAAGAGTTTCCATGAACATTCATAAAATTCAAACTCAAAACATGATTAAATCACCTAAAATCTACAACACATAATCTCAATCAACTAAATACTTCAAAAATAGAAGAACCCATAACTTAAAGAAATCTTAAAACCAAAAATTAAAGAGTAGGGTTCTTGGGTCTTCAAGGATGAAAGAAAATCCTTGAATCAAAACCCACATACCTTACAATAACCAAAGGAATTGAAGAATCAAGCAAGAAAAGGTTGTCTTCCCCAAATTTCTTCAAGCTTTCAACAATGGAGGTCAAGAGAATTTAGGATTTTTCTAAGAGTAATGAGGAGCCTTAGAATGGATGAAAAGGGGTTAGGGTTAGGGTTAGGTTAAAGAGGTTTAGGGGACCTTAAGATGCCTAAAAGGTGCCTAGGGATTAATTAAATTACTAATTAACCATTACTGAAATGGACATTTAACTGAAATCAGTGTCACATGGAGGACAGCAGTGGGTCGTTTACTGGTACACGGGCCGTACAACTGCCCGTGAACCATCACTTGGTTTCTACTTCAGCTCAAACTTTTGGGGGACTTTCTGGACCACTTCACGAGGGGGTTCACGGGCCATGTAGCTTCACATAGACCGTGTACTGGTCCGTGGAGACACACTTGGCCCAATAAAAAACCCTCAGCCTTGGCCAACTCTCTGCCCCACTTGACAGCCACCCAAACGGACCATTTGAGATCTCATGGACCGTTGGGTGGTCCATGAGACTTCACTTGGTTTATGGGGTGGGTCCTGGCCTCCCTGAGCTCACTGGACCATGTCACGGACCCCCACATGGACCGTGGATCCTCACACGGTCCGTGGTCCTTGCCTTGGGCCATTTCCAGAGCCTATTCCCAGCATCTTCCGAATTAAGGGCAGTTCCACTGTTTTTGCCAATAATTCCTCATAGAAACTCCGAATCAAGTGAAACAAGTTGCGTTACGAAGATAACTCAAAGAGCTTAAATTTGATATTTAGTAGCCCACGCGTTTAAACCGTCATCAAAAGTTATGTCTTATCAAAGTACACTTCCCAAACGGCCTCTCAAGGCCACCAAATGATTCATTTTACATTCGGCCACTAAAACTCAACCCGTGGCTACAAACACTCAACCATAAACCATATAACATCATATAAGACAAACCATGAGGACTTTTCAAAAGAAATTGTGTCGTTATATCATCTCCCCCTTTGGAACATTCATTCTCGAATGAGCTAAGACTAGGGCTTGAGGACATCAATTGCAAAACAAGAGACATGCTAACCTAAACTCAAAAAGATCATGCATCATATAAAAATCTTTCAAAACTCATGTCAAAATATTATTTAAATCATTTTCATGCTCATGGATGCATGCAATGTCATGAAACTCAAGAAATAAAGAATTAGGAAAATTAGAGGATAGAACCTAGTACCTTAGGCTTTAGTAGATTGGAAGAGGTAAGGATATCGCTCCATCATGTCCAACTCTACTTCCCACGATGCACTCTCCACATCTTGATTCCTCCAAAATACCTTGACCGAAGCCACGTCCTTATTGCGAGCCGCTTCACTTGTCTATCCAAAATCTCAACCGATACTTCTTTATAAGTCAGGTTTTCTTCAATTTTCACACCCTCCAAAGGTTCAATGGCCTTGGGGTCACCAACCAACTTCCTCAACATAGTTACATGGAAAACCGGATGAATAGAGCTCGTGTCGAAAGGTAAGTCCAACCTATAAGATACATTGCCAATTCACTCTACAATCTCATAAGTTCCGACGTACCTTGGGCTCAACTTTCCCCTTTTGCTAAAACGCATAATACCCTTCATGGGGGACATCTTCACATACACTCAATCAGCAACATGAAATTCAAGGTCTCTCTTTCTAACATCCGAATAAGACTTTTGATGACTTTGGGCCGTCTTCAACCTTTTTCAAATCAACTTCACATTTTCAATAGCCTCAACAACCAAGTGCGAGCCTATCAAGGTCGCCTAACAAATTTGAAAACTATTGTTGTAAGTAAACTCGATGAGAGGTAAGTGATCATCCGAATTTCCCTTAAACTCCAACACACAAGCCCTCAACATATCCTCCAAGGTTTGAATTGTCCTCTCTGGTTTCCCATCGGTTTGAGGATGGAATGTGGTGCTCAACTTGACCTTAGTACCATGTCCCTTTTGAAAGGACCTCTAAAAATGAGAAGTAAATTGGGTACGATGATCCGATATGATAGACCTTGGCATACCATGATACCTCACCAACTCCCGAATATATACATTAGCATACTCTTCGGCACTATCAACCACAATCCATATGGAATCAAATTTTCCTAGAATGGGGTAACCCAACCACAAAGTCCACATTTATATCTTCCCACATCCAAGTAGGAATCTCAATGTCTTGTGTCAAGCCACCAGACCATTGATGTTCTACCTTCACTTGTTGGCAATTAGGACATTTTGATACAAACTTAGCCACATCATTCTTCATACCATGCCACCAATACAACTCTTTCAAATCTCAGTGCATTTTGGTAGATTCCGGGTGAATAGAATATTGTGAATTGTATAGGAGAGTTTGAATGGATGAATGAGGGTTTGGGGAATGTTTTAGGGGTTTAGGAGACCTTAGGGTACCAAACAGGGGCTTAAGGAAATGTTAAATCACGAAAATACCATTAATGAAATATGATTTTCCGGGACTAAGCAAGGTGAAACGGCAGCTACAGTGCCTGCTTAGTGGTGCACGACCCGTGTGCCTACAACATCAACCAACACTTAGACAAACTTTCAGCGAGAACTCTCGGAGGACTTTCTGTTACACTTGACGAGCATCTTGACGGACCGTCTGGAGTGTGACTGGCCGTGTGAGGGTTCTATCAGCCTATACTTAGCCCCTCAAAATCAGCCTTGGCTTGGCCAAGCCACTGTCCAACTTGACGGGACAGTGGACGGACCGTCTAGGGCCAAACGGGTCGTCCAAGGTCTTGTGTCTCTATACTTGTCTTAGGGGTGGTTCCAGGCCACCCCTAGCTCACTAGACCACTTGACAACACCCTAGACGGACCGTGCCAAGTTTCACGGTCCGTGGCCTTGTCCTTGGCCACTTTTCTGAGCCTATCTCCAATGTCTTCCGAATTTTAGACAGTCTCACTGTTTGGGCCATATCTTCCTCATCCAAACTCCAAATTGAGTGACACCAGTTGTGTTGCAAATCTAACTCAAAGAGATTCCATTTGATATGTAGTATCCCATTTGTTTTATCTCACATCAAAATTTATGACTGTTTGAATTACACTGCCAAAACTGTCTCTCTAGGCCACCAACTAGCCCATTTTACATTCGGCCACTTAAACTCAACCCGTTGCTACCAAAGCTCAACCATGACCTGTAGTATATCACAGAAGGCCAATCATAAGGAGATTTCAAAAAATTTTGGGTTGTTACATTAGCACACTTTTGTAAATTGAATTAACATACCCTATTATCTCCCAGGAATAAAAAAATGGAAAATAAATATAAAAAAGGGGGGATTTGCAATTAAAAATAAATTCTAAACTAAAACAGCAAGTGTTTTTAATTACATGAGAAGTGAACTAAGGCTACGTGTTCCCCATGACTCCCTAACTAAGTGTTCTTGGACACTTGCGACTTTTTTCTGGTGTATAGGTGCAGGACAATAAGTTATGTTCTCCTAAATCCTTGATCAGGCATCTAGGTGAATTTCATCACATTACTCAATCGGTCTCTGTGATATTGCATTACTAACCCTTACCTTTTATCCCAGACCAAAACTACTACCCCTAGTAGCCTAATTAGTTGAGAGAAATTGATCAACCTATGTTAATTATTTTTTTCCTATTTGTCACTTCCTTGATCAGGCAAGTGATACTAGGCGATTTCTAACGTAGGTCTTCTGTTAAAAATTAGTTAAAGTGAAGAAGTTAATTAATACATCCTAACACCATCTAAAAAATTGCAAGTAATTTAATTTTATCTTAGTTAGTTTTTCATAGTTCCCACAACCTTAGTTATGGATTTAGCCATGCATGCTTGAGGTATGATCAAAAATCATATAAGAAGAATACATAGTTAAATTACTTACGCAATAATAATTGATGAACAAAATCCAAAATCTCAATGAAATTGCTAACTTGAATTAACGAAATCACAAATTATTGTTCACAAACTCTCAATCTTGATATTCTCTCTCTAAAAGTACTATATCTAATGTTCTATTACGTTCTATATCTGATAAAAACCTAAAACCTATTTATAGTACTTAAGATACAAAGCTGAAACAAAATAGGTTAACTGTAACGGCGCTAGTCACGAGCACCTTTTACGACTCGTAAGACAGTTCACAGCTCGTGAGTTAGGGTCTCATGGAATGTGGTTGCATCTACTGGCATCTTTCACAAAACCTTCTCCATGAGTCGTGTAGGATTCCACGACCCGTGAAGGGATTTGTTTGAGCCACATTGAGCAACTCTTAAATTTCTGCTTTTTAATTCACGACCACACTCTAAGACTCGTATAATGGTCTATGACTCGTGTTCGGCTCTCATAGAGTGGGACTCACTTTTCAACCCCTCATTGGAGGAACAAATGACACCTCCCCTCCCCTCTACGACTCATAAATGACCCACCACCTATAGAGGGTCTCATAAACTGCCAAATGTCCTGCAAATCTGTACTTCAAGCTCAAAACCACACCAACACTGAAATCCTGCATAAACAAACAAAACACAAATCAAATCTACTAACATCGCTTTGAGAACGCACAAAATCCCAAGTTTTAAGTATTAAAAGTGTTGTATTTTGGTAGGACATCAACACCCTTAACTTAAAATTTTTGTTTGTCCTAATGCGACAAACTCAATCTACTTAAGCATCACAAAGATGCATAGACATCAACCGAATAGCACAGAATACATCAAAATCTCAATAGATACCCAACTTTCCTCAAAACACAAATCAGCTAGCTATCCAGTAAACCAATGCAGACTAAAAAATTTCAATAGGGAAACTATGACAAGCTATGTAACCACAAATAAGCAACATATCACTGAATTAGTTTAGTATCAACAATGCGATGCAAGTGCCCTCACATAAAGAAGTCCCATCATACACTCTAGGTGATATTTTCAATTCAAGTTCATTGGGACTATATCAAAACCCTCACTCTCACAAAAGATATTCAATTATTGTGCCCAATACCATATGTTTTCCCCGATACTCAAGATTTATGACCTGCTGACTAGTCGAACTAAAATCACATTGGGACTTTTTAAGCTTGTAATATAACCTTAGAGGTCTTTGGAGTGATTATATGGATACATAGTGACTACGACCCTCCTTGATACTATATTATTCACCACTTTCACCCTACCAACCTATCATTTTTCTTTCTTTTCTTCTCTCATTTTCCCATTTTTTGACTATTTAAGGGTGCATTTTTCTTCTTTTTAGCACTTTGCCCTTATTCATGTATATTATTTTGAACTTTTGCAAATTTATCATTTTTCTTTCACCCTTTTCATTCTTTTTATTCCCTTCTCTGTATCACTAAGCGTTTCTCCCTTTTTTATGACATCTTCTTATACCAACCACCCTTAACTTAGGCTTTTGGCTAAAATGATGTGCACAATATCTATCCTCTGAACCAGGGCCACTTTTTGAGTAGCCACCCGCAACTTAGGCTTTTAGACTAATTTGAGGTTCACAATGTTCAAGGAAACACCAGGGCCAAGTTTGGGATTATCATTTATTAAGGTCTAGGCTTATTAGGTGTTTACAAAAGATAGGGTCAATGCTAGGCTAAAAAACTAGGATCAAGAGATAATTAGCATCTTTGGTTGGTTATATTTAAGCTAAGTGGGCTAAATTAGAACACTGGCTTAAGATCCTTTCCTAACCAACTAACCTAGAGTCTAAATCCTGAGTAACAGGGCAAGTTCTAAATTAAAGCATAGTAAAGAATCATGCAATTATTCTTACTCACTCATGGCACATCTTTACATGTTAACATAACTACTAGATTATGTTTTTTATCACAGTCACACACTTATCAGAACAAATGCTATTAAATAACCTAATCATACATGGTTACTATCAAACTAGCAAAACAAAATTTTGGTGGGTATTATTATTTACAAACAAATACTATGCCATGGATATCAATACTATGTACTACACATGCTACCTAAACATGTCGGTTTAGCGTAAAAGAAAATCTGCAATGAAATAACACAGGCAAGACAACCCTTTGGAATCAACAATTGGGGTAGTTATAGGCCAAAGTTACTCACATATCACTAAGGTTGTATAACCACCTACACCCCATCAAAAAAATTGTACATTATCCTAAATGCACGTAAGTAAAATATAAGAAATTGGGGTCAAAAGAAACATACCTAGGTGCCTAAAGGCCTCTCTTAGCCTCTCTCTGTTCACCCTCCATAGGCTTAGTAGACTCGTCAACCGTAGAAGCAAATCGGGAGGTACCCTCGCCTCTAAACAACTGCCATGGCACTCCTGTCAGGACTCCTCTTCTATTTGAGATTTGGCCAGGGAGATCCGGAAGTCCTCCTCCTTTATCCTCTCACAACCAAGGTGTTATGCATCTATATCATCTGTATGGGGTCTCTTCCCGAGGGAAGTCTTTATGGGCTTCTCTTAAGCGAACAGATCTACAATTGGTGTTGCAGTTGGCATGGTAGATGTCAAGCCTAATGGAGTAACCAATGTTGTAGCAATGCCGGCCCAGATCTTTTGAATCTTCGCCTACATAGTCGACAAATCAATGGGAGATATTGTGTAAAGGATCATCTGGATTCGCTCCTCTAATGCGTTGATGCTGGCATCCATCGATGTAAGTCCCTCTCTGATGGTGGTAGTGGTGAATGCCTGCATATAACTCTCCACCTCTATAACAACTTGGTGGAGCCAGGGCCTCAACTATTGTAGTAGCTGAGCTAGTTGTGACTCAGCATATGTCAATCTTTGTGTCAGCACCTGAAAAGATATTACCGACAGAAATGCGATGTCGGCAGATGTTGAAGTCATGAATACAGACTGTGGGACAGCAGCAGTAGCAATAGTGGGCCCCCTCCCCTAAGCAGTCTTAGTTTGTGGGGGTCCTCTGTAATTTGTGCAACGGTAGAAATGGAGGGCTCAGTCGGAGGCACTGAAGTGGGCAGATCTGGAAGTATCACTTGTGGCCTCGGTGTCTGATAGAGAGCAATAAGATTCTCTTCAGCCTTGATCAGGAAGGCATCTAGTATGTGTTTCAACTCAAGTAGTATGTCCACATGATGGAAAATACGAACCCCCACTATCAAACATAGACAGTTTATCAAGCATGGGAAGGGGAACATTGTGAACCTCCTCAGGGTCACCTCATGTATCTTCTCTATGATTAGTGCAGCCCAGTTGATTGCATATCCAACCAAGATGCTGGCCACCAAAATAGCTCTCTCCGGTGTCAATGTATTATCTGCAAGTGTAGGCTAGATTCTTGAGCGAACTACCATCCACCAAAATTTGGCAGGGAAGTTGATAAAGCCTTGACAATAGGCTCTAAAGATGTGGCTACAAAGAAGGTTCAGGTCCTGTAGTAGCAATGTGGGTAGCCACCTACCTCATCAAATGGGCCTAGCACTCTAGGTCCCTTATGACTTCCAAGTCACGTGCGTTTCCCACTTTATGGTCTAACTTGGTTGTGGAATTGGGGGCTGCAAACTTGGGTCCAAATAGCATATGTTAGATGGTCTCCTCTGACATGTCGACCACCCAGCCCCGCACTATGACCTTCTCTAGACTGGGCTGAGTGAGGGGCTTCCTCTCTTTGGGAAGAGTGTTGTGAATATGATGACGTAGGAGACGAAAAACCCCCTTACCAATACTGGTAAGTACCTCCCAGCCGGTTGTTCCAACCACTAGAATACTTGTCATACGATGGTGTCCTCCAGCCCTGGGACACTATCAAGTCCTTTAGTGATGACCCGGGACTCCTCCATTATAGAACGAGCGGGTCAGCCACGCTCATTTCTTTGCATATACTCCATGAAGATGGTCTGCATGCTCTCGACACACCACCTGTTGAGCTCTGCATATCGTGATGACTCGGGTGCGCAAGGGTTGTAGGATGATGAAGAGTTTAAACCCTCCTCAGAACTAGATCTGGACCCCCTCTTGGAGGAGGCCATCTGAATACTACTGTTGGCCCATTCACCTCCCTCATCAGACTAGGTAGGGTAGACCACAATAGCCTATAATGTAGCATGCCTCAATAACGTCAGAGTTTGTCGTGGCTCTACATCGAAGTCTAGATGGATGCCAAGCTCCTCTACAGAGCCACTAGCCTCGGGGGCATGCTTCGAATATATGGCCTCATCTCGCAGGCGGGCCTTCATAGTTCGAACCTCCTCTTTCATTGATTTAGGGGCCATAGTACCTGCAAGACACACAATCATGAAATGGATTTGTTCTTTAAAATGCAATCCAAAACACAAGAAAATTTTCAAAACTGCACTGGGGAAATTTGGGTTTACGAAACTCTCTTTATGAGTCATAGAGTAATCTACGGCTCATAAAGGGTTTTGTGAGATAGTGTTTAGTTACTATTTAGCCAACTGGACTTGCATCCACGAGACCCTGTCACGACTCATAGAATGTTCTATGAATTGTGGATGTAAGTCCTAGCTTAGGTTTAGCACTAGCAACCTATACCAGACCTATCTACGTGTCGTGAAACAGTCCATGAGTAATATAAGGTCTTGTATGATGAAGCCTCAATATAAATCAACACTAGAGCCTTTCACGAGGGGCAACCACAACTCGTGGATTGATCCACAAGTCATAGAAGACCCTCATAGACATGGTCAGTGTTCATACATCTTTTGAAACCTCATCTATGAGTTACCCCAACCAATTTTACCAAACAAACAGCATGTACAAACAAGGATTTATGCACCCACATACAAATTTACACCAAGTTACCAACCCTAATCATGAATTACCCCATCAAAATTATTTATTATGCATTTTAACTACTCCGATCATTCGTCAACATGTGTACTAACTACTTGGCCATCTGAATGCATATTTTCAATAAACTATAATGATCGAGTAGTTGCACCATCACACAATTTAACACGTCCACCCTTTTCAACACCTAATCCTACCTTAATCAAATAATCAAAAATTATGACTAAATTTTTAAGGCATAGTAAATAAGTTCCCAACTCTGCTAACCCATTCCCAATCCAAATCAAACTCACTAAAAATCATAATTCATCCCAATTGGTGATAGAAATCTGTGGGAGCTCAACTAACAATGATGATTCATTGCCAATAAGAGATAAGGGGAAGACACGAAGCCCAACAACATCTATGGATAGATTTTGGTTTCCCATTACACTTTTGCAGACAAAAACAATGTTGTGCAGGTGATAGAGTGGATCCTCTAATGGTATCCCTACAAATAACTCACGATTCTGAAGCATCTGCAAAAATCCACTCGATACGATGAACTTAGTATCATTTGGAAGTGTAGCTATCACTATCGCTCCCATGACATCTATAGCCATCAGGTTTAGCTGATATTGATTCTAATCATCTGCAGCGGCTCGAAGTCCCTCAGGCTGTGGAATAACTATGGGTGGGTTTTCCCTATTTGGATTCAGTACAACATTGTATTCTCAACATCATTACCAGATTGTCGGGCCATTCATCTTCTAGTTTGCTCAATCTCTGGATCGAAAGGAATCAAAGAAATGCCTCGACTCCTCGTAGTTGACATGCACTATTGACCTGCACCCTAAATCAAAACAAAAATAACAAAAAAATATAAAATTAGGGAAATAAAGAGCAATCTATCAAATCACAGTGCGCTAATCAAGTCTAGCCATATTCCCCAGCAACGGTGTCACTAAATGCTCGTTGTACAATGCTAACGTTTTGCACACACCCCTACTTAGAGGTTTTGAAGCGGTTGCACTCAAGTATTTAACCTAACATGGGTTAGGATCATTCCCCCGAGAAATATGGTAGACTTCGGATTAGCACACTTCTGTAAATTGAATTGATATACCATATTATCTCCCAAAAATAGAACAATACAAAATAAATATAACAAAGGGGAGATTTGCAATGAAAAATAAATTCTAAACTAATATAGCAAATGTTTATAATCAGACGAGAAGCGAACTAGGGCTACGTGTTTCCCATGACTCCCTAACTAAGTGTTCTTGTATACTTGCTTCTTTTTTTGGGTGTGTAGGTGCAGGACAGTAAGTTATGTTTTCCTAAATCCTTGATCGGACATCTATGTGAGTTTCATAACATTACTTGACCTGTCTCTATGATGTTGCATTACTAACCATTACTTTTTATCCCAGACCAAAATTACTACCCCTAGTAGCCTGATTAGTTAAGAGAAATCGATCAACCTCTGTTAATTAATTCTTTTCCTATTCGTCAATTCTTGGATCGGTCAAGTGATACTACGAGAGTTATAACGTAGGTCTTATATTAAAAATCAATTAAAGTGAAGAAGTTAATTAATACATCCTAACACCATCCAAGAAATTACAAGTAATATAATTTTATCTTAGTTAGTTTGTCATGGTTCCCATAACCCTAGTTGTGGATTTAGCCAGTCATGCTTGAGGTATGATCAGAAATCATGTAAGAAGAATACATAATTAAATTACTGATGCAACAAGAATTGATGAACAAAATCTAAAATTTCAATGAAATTGCAAACTTGAATTAACAAAATCACAAAATATTGTTCACAAACTCTCAATCTTGATATTCTCTCTCTAAAAGTACTATATCTAATGTTCTATCACATTTTATATCTGATAAAAACCTAAAAACCTAATTATAGTACTTAAAATACAAAGCTGAAATAAAATAGGATAACTGTGTCGGCGCCAGTCACGAGCACCTTTTACAGCTCGTGAGACAGTTCACAGCTCGTAAAATAGGGTCCTGTGGAATATGGTTGCATCTATTGGCATCTTTCATGAAACCTTCTTCGTGAGTCATGTAGGATTCCATGACCTGTGAAGGGTTTCGTTTGAGCCACTTTTTGAAACTCTTCAATTTCTACTCTTCAATTCATGACCACACTCTATGACTCGTACGATGGTCTACGACTCGTGTTTGGCTTTCGTAGAGTGGGACTTACTTTTCAACCCCTTACTAGAATAACAAATGACATACCCTTTACGACTTGTGGAATGACCCACGACCCATAGAGGGTCTCATAAACTGTCAAATTTCCTACAAATCTGTACTTCAAGCTTAAAACCACACCAACACTGAAATCCTTCAAAAATAAACAAAACACACATCAAATCTACTAACATTGCTTTGAGAACGCACAAAATCCCAAGTTTTAAGCATTAAAAGTGTTGTATTTTTGTAGCACATTAGACAGCGTTTGGCTCACCGTATTATTTTTCATTACCAAGTCCTTCATAAACTTTGCGTACCTAGGCATCTTCTCCAATGACTCAATGAGAGGAATGTTGATCGTAAGTTTCTTCAACATGGAGATGAAGTGTTGAAACATACCTTCTTCCTCATTATTTTTTAGTCTCTGAAGGAAGGGAGGTGGAGGTCTAGGTATGGGCTTCAACTTCTTTGGTGTCACTACCTCATCACTCACCCCATCCTTGGTGCCAGCATCTCCAATCTTCGTATGCTCGTTCTCCATAATTCCTCATGAACCTTAGCATCCTCAACCAGCATTAGTAGGTATATTGTTTGCTTTCTACCTTGTGTAGTAACTACCATGCACTAACCATCATTCTTTGAATTTTGCACTATTTTGCTTGGCAATGTACCCTTCTAACGTTGATTCAACTAAATAGATATCTAACCAAACTGTTTCTCCAGCTGCTTGATGGCTACACAATGAGATTCAATTTTCAAATTAATACTTGAGATGTTAGATTTCATCCCCTTCAGTGTCTCATCCTGAGCTTCAGCCATCTTCAATAATCTATCAAGTATCTCCTCAATCATCAAATTGCCAGCCCTAGAATCACGATTATGTGGTGGAACATATACTCCACTATTGTAACCATCTATGCAACCCCAATCGTCGTCTCTATCTTGGTCTTTATTCCTATTATAGTAGTCATCTTGGTTGTTATCCCTGAAAGTGTTGTCCTTGTTAAAGTTCTGACCTTGGTTCCCTTGACCTTGGCGCCAATAGTCCTGATTGGACCCTTGAGCGTTGGTCTAGAAATCCCCCATCTGATCAATCATAAATCATGAATCCTCCTCATAGTAGGGCTTCTTATATATGGGTGCACGCGGTGGCTGGTGACTCACTCCATTAACTCTATTGAGTCTGCTTCATCAGCAAACCCATATTAGTATTGATCTAAGCTAGCTCCTGCATCACATCTTCATTAATCCTAGCTTTCTCTAGATTAATAGTTAGTGTGAAAGAGTTTTTAGTAGTGGATTTGTCTTTTGATCCACATACATGATTGGTTTTTGCCACCTTCTCTAATCGTTTAGCTACGACCAAAAAAGTTCAATCCAAGAATGAGCCTCCCATGATAGTGTCACCAACAGCTTGACCATTTTCATCTAAGGCCCAATAGAAATTTTACACCAAGACATCATCAAGATCTTGTGGTCGGGGACACTCCTCAAGCATTTTACAAACCTCTCCCAAGTAGTGCTGATAGAGTCACTAGGTAATTGCTCAAAGTTGTTGATCTAATCCTTCAGCATCAACTTTTTTGACTTGGGAAAGAACCTCTCCAAGAAGTCTTTTTGTATTTCAGCCCAAGTAGTGATAGAGCCTTGTGGAAGTTCAAATAACCATAATGTTGCCTCATCCATAAGATGTAATGTGAAAACACGGAGCCCAATGACATCCATGGACATATTCTGATTTCCTATCATATTATTCCTGATGAAGAAGATATTGTGTAGATGGTTATATGGATCCTCTGATGTTAGGCCTGTAAACAACCTTTTGTTTTGCAGTGTCTGTAATAACCCATTCAACACCACAAACTTAGTATCCTCCGGTAAAGGAGGTAACACAATCACTCCATTGAAATCCACCGCCATAGGGTTAACCTTGTATTGATTCCATTGATGAGCAGCGGCTTGTAGATCTTATGGTTGTGGATTCACATCCTCTAGCGGTGGGGGTTCATCATTATTGTACAGATTATGTGTAAGGTTATCGGCATTGTTTGTGTTATCCTGAGCCATTCTTTGAAGTGTTTTCTGGATCTCTAGGTCAAATCGAGTCAAGGGTGTGCCTTGACTACGAGTGTTGGGAATACACTACATTGTATGTTGTAAGAAAACAAAAACAAAAAAACATAAATTAAGGAAAATAAGGATAAATTGCCAAATTATCCTAATTAAACCAGTCTAAAGTCGTATTCCCCAGCAATGGAGCCAAAATTTTTATGTCGCCAAAACTATACCTCCAATTAGAGGATAAGCGGTCTCTATCAAAATAGTACCTAACAGAGGTTAGGGTTGAATCCCATAGGGAATATGGTTAGACCTGGAGTAATTATGAGCAATTAGAACAAATTAATCTACTTATTTTCTGAAAGGGGGGTTTTGTAAAACGAAAAAGTTAACCTAAACTAATGCAATCAATCAAGTGCAAGTGTTGTGAAATCAATGAAAGAAATAACAAGGGTATTATGTTCCCCATGATTCCCTAACTCGGTATATCCAAATAATCGTAATCTTTTCTAGTGGGTAGCATGCAGAATGGTAAGTTAAGTTCACCAAACCCTTTAATCCAGGTAAGAAGTAATTTGCACTACGTGATTTGATCTATCCCCACAGTGTAGCATTACTAACCCTTACCTTTTGTTCCAATACAACTGCCTCTTGAACCAGTTAGGATGATTGTACAAGAGGGATCACATCAATAATCACTCCCTTTTCCCATTCATTATCACCTTGATCCAGTCGATAAGAATTTGGAAAATTTCTAATGTTGGCCATCGTTAAAAACCATTCACATCAAAGGGTATAATTAATATATACATGCACACTTTCCAAGAATTATTGATTAACCAAATTTTACCTTATTAGTTCTTCATGGTTCTCACAACCCTAGTTGGGGATTTAGTTATGCATGATCATTGTATATTAAGAAATCATGTTAGAGAATAGCATAATTAAACACTTACAATGATGAATTAAAGAAGAAATATGAATCTTCTCAAGAAATCAAAATGTAATAATTTCAATGTAAAAATCACAAAAGTATGAACTTTCAAAGTATTTTTTTCCTCTCTCCTTAATCACAAATATAAAAACCTATTTATAATAAGAAAAAACCAAATCCAAAATAAAATAGGAAAACTAGAATCGACAGGTCCTACGAGCAAGGCTACGGGTTGTATAAGAAACCACGACCAGTATCTGGGCTTTATCTTCTTTAATGCACAAAATTTGTAGTCTACCATATGAGACCTTCTTATGGGCCGTATTATGACTTATGACTCGTAGGGGTTTTCGCTTGTTACCATTACTAAAATTATTAAAAATTTGATCCTCCAAACACAATCTTATCTACGACCCATCATCAAGTCTATGGCTCTTGTGACAACTCATGGATGAAACACCTTAAACTTGTCCTTTCACTTGAATTGACTCACGAAACCCACTTATAGCCCATGGAATGAACCATGGCCCATAGAGAAACTCATAAATTACCAAAAACTTTAATTTTTGAGAACCTTGCCCAAATTCATTCTGATTCTTGTATTCTTGTAAAAACATCATAAAAACAAATCAAACCTACTAACATCACTTTGAGAACACACAAAATCCTAAGTTTTAAGCATCAAAAGTATTGTATTTTGACAGCACATCAGATATGCTAAGGGCTTGTGTCTTGGAGTTTAAGGGAAGTTGGGATGATCATCTTCCACTCATTGAGTTTGCCTATAATAATAGCTACCACTCTATCATCGAAATGGCTCCCTTTGAAGCCTAATATGGTAGGCATTGTAGATCCTCAATTGGGTGGTTTAAAGTAGGGGAGATAGCCTTGTTGGATCTAGACTTAGTTATGGAAGCTTTTGAGAAAGTGAGAATGATAAGGGAAAGGTTAAAAGTGGCTCAAAGTCGACAAAAGTCTTTTGTCAACACTAGGAGGAGAGACCTCGAATTTGAAGGTTATGATTGGGTGTATTTGAAGGTTTCAGCGATGAAGGGTATGGTTTGATTTGGCATGAAGGGAAAGTAAAGCCCTAGATATGTAGGGTCCTATCGAATCATAAGGTGTGTTGGTAAAGTTGCATACGAGTTAGAGTTTCCCATGGAAATGAACATGGTTTATCTATTTTTTCGTGTCTCTATGTTGAGAAAGTGTATTGGGGACCCTATTTCCATAGTGCCTTTGGAAGTTGTGAATGTCAAAGAGAATTTGACTTATGAGAAAGTCCTAGAGGAATTATTGGATAGGAAAGTCAAGCGGTTGAGAAACAAAGTCATAGCATTGGATATGAAAAAGCAATACCCCTATCTATTCCATTCTAATAAATCTTGAGGTACCATGACTCTCTTATTTAAGAGCCTCTTTTCCTAGCATGTCATTCCTATGTCAGTTATATGTAATTATGTGACTCTGAAAATTGCATTGTAAATATTTTTTAAGTATGGTTTAAAATATTTCATGATGCATATGATGCATATATTCCATTCTTTAGAGCTTGCATTTAGCACATTCGAGGATGAATGTTTCAAAGGGGAAGATATTGTTAGGCCCCACATGTTGGAAAATATGTTAGTGCAAAGAAAAATGAATTTGGAATCTGCTGAATAACAGTGGTCCTTACATGACACCTTACAGGCCATTCTTCCACGGGTCATAACTCCAGCACATGGAATGATGACCAAACTTTGTGGAATTTAAGATTTTCAGAAGTTCAATGTACGGGTTATGAAACAGCCTATAAGATGACTTACGAGTCATAAGTCCAGCCATGGATCGCGATTTAGAGAAACGTTCTTGAGGGTCTAAAATGTTATCAGATGAGACCCCCTTCTTATGACCCGTATAATAGACCACAGCACGTGAACGGGGTCTCGTGGCCCTTTCTAGCAGAAATGTAAATAGGGTAATTTCAGCTTTCCTCCTATTTTAAGGCTATACAACATCGTTTAGTCCCCTAATCCCTCACTTTCCAACCTTATACACCCTTAATACTCATATTTCACTCACTCACAAAATACCCTAAGTCCAAAAACACTCCCAAACTGTTCAAGGTCTTCATAGAGAATGTTCAACCTAGGGTTTTGATTTTCTCTTCATTTTTCACAAGGTTTTTCTATCTCTTTCACGACCCGAATAGGGGGCCTAGATGTGACATGGAGAAAGAGGACCCAAAGACCCTCAATCAAGCCATCATAGCATCATTACACTCATCATCGATTCTGAAACGCGGAAGCTAAGCGCATAACACATAGGCTCTAAGGGAATCGGGACTTGGGACTCAAGCTATGGGGATAATATCGGGGATGGGACAATCATGCTTGCACGTAGCACATAGTCATTCATCATACTCAACATTCAAGTCATTATCATAACATGAGAACATGATCATGAGACAAGCTAAATAACATCATATATATGAGCAAATGATCAATATACAAGCCAAAACGTACAAGAGTATAGATTTGTCCAACAATGCCTCTACATAGATGAGCGGAGCCTCGACAAGCTTGAGGCTCACCCTCAAGATAATAAAAGGTAAATACATGTAAATAAAGAGGTAAATAGACGGTGGCTATTGCCCTTGAACAAGAGGGCTCACCACTAGCAACTTCTTCAACAAGATATCAAGTGTCGTCTGGGAGGATATAAATATCTCCCTCATCCCCTACATGGTTAGAACATGTAAAAAAGAATATGGGTTAGCACAATTAAGCACTTAGTATTCGGGCATGCAATGCATATGACAAGTATAGTATGACCAAGCAACATGACAAGGGGACAATATACGAAAGGATTGCACG
>JBCEWC010000669.1:0-51490 GCA_038996855.1 Solanum aculeatissimum | reverse complement strand
TACCTAACTAGTAAGTCATCATTATAATAGTATAAAGAATCACATTGTTTTCTCCTCATTGCAAAAAGTTAAAGGACATAATTTGGGGATTACCTGAATTTCCAATGAGTATGACGGCGAGGTGAGTTCTCGTCGTTCAAACCTTTCTGCTTTCTTTATTTTAATTATGGGATAAAAGTGATAAAATTTACTGAATTATTCTTAATAAATAAGGTGTAAGGTATTGCATAAATTTTCACTTTAGCCCACTACCCACATTAGTTATCTAAAATTACCCCTCAATTAATTAGCCTTAGTTATTGAATAGTCCAAAAATACCCACTTAAAATTTACGAGAGAACATTTTATAAAAATAGAAGGATTAGTTTTCAATATCACTTAGCGGGTCATTACAAAACTTAAGAAAATGACTTCTCTAAAAAGTGAATAAATTTCATAAGTGGTGTTGCATATTGATTTGTCAACTTCTCATTTCCAATAATCCAATTCTCACCTCCCATCTCTGCCCTTCCTCCTGCCGCCGACCCCACATAATGTTTGTGTAAAGTATATTCCTTCCATACTAATTTATATAACTTATTTTGATTAGTCAATCTAAAAGAAAATAAAATTATTTTTATATTTAATAATAATTTAATTTTAAAAAGCTCATTTTATTTTTAATGACATAATTTATGACTACAAAAATTTTTATGACTTATTTTAGACAATAAGTTTCAAAAGTCTTTCTTTCTTTCTTTCTCAAAGTTCATACCAAGTCAAACTAATTAACTCATATAAGTTGGAACAGAGAGAATATTATCTATGTGTCATTTAACGTAGTGCAATAACTATTTAACGAGTCGAAGGAGTTCTTTTTTACAATTATATATTTTAAATTATTAGTCATGGTAACTCTTAATATATATTCATAAATAAAATTTATAGCTTCTAAAACTTATTGTAGTTGTTTATAATCTCTTTTTTGGTGAACAAAAGAAAAGACAAGATGTTGATGCCCCTAACATCCATTGCGGCGGACACATAAAAAGTTCGTTCCTTTTAAGTTTATGTTTGGTGAAAATTTGGAGGCAAATAACATCCAAACAAAGTCTAACAGTGGACCAGTCTATCCTCATTTTGCACCATCCGATTCGAAGCTGTGCGGACCCGCGTCAAATACGCACCATTAAGATACTAATCACTGCCGACTCAACGACCGAGACAGTAAAATAGTTCAACAATAATATATTTAGTATAATTTTATAAATAAGATTTAATTGATATATTTTTATCTATACTTGTTATAAACTAGATATTCACAATATGTCAAGAAAACAAAAATCGAATAGGTATCAATCAAATTCTCCATCATAACAAATTCACTATTCCCCACCTAAAAATAAAAATTGAAAATGCTAGAGTCCCACATCAATAAGAGAAGGTGGCTTGAATACTCTTTATATGGTCTTGGATAATTTTTTTCTCGTAAGCTAATTTTTGAGGTTGAGTTAAATCTAATATTTAGAATCAAATAAATTACTTATGCAAGTACTCATCTCTTTCCATGCGGGAAAAAAAAACAAATACAAGATAATTGGGATTCTTGGTGTTAAATTCAGTGGTTAAGTCGTCATTAATGAGCTTGAAGAAAGGAAATTTTTTTGAGAGAAATGAAGGAATAGAATTTCTCTATTGAATTCTCAGAATTTGTAATTATGCTTGATATACTAGATTATCTCTTATATATGGAGTAATAACACTGAAGTAACTATAACTAATCATCCACTGTCAAAAATCTATAATAGACTCCGACCACAATGACCGAATTGATTATCTTCATGCATAAGGATACTAGATTACCTAGTAGAAAAGATTTCCCTTATGAAAAGGTAGTCAATCTCTATATGCTTTATACTCTCGTGATACATGGGATTGACTGTTATATGCAGAGCAGCCTTGTTATCACAATACAATTCTATTGGTAGTTGTACTTTAATTTGTAACTCTTGTAATAAATCCTTCCACCATGTTATTCTGCCATTGTTTGTGTCATATACCTATACTCTACTTCAGCAGAACTTCTTGAAACGGTAGTTTGCTTTTTTGCGTTCTAGAAAATAAGTTATGTTCCCAGTTTAAGTGATGAAGTATTGTATGTAGAAAGAAACGTGTAGTCAAAAATTGTTGCTAGGTTTAAACTCTATCAATCATGTTGTTCAGAGCACTCATGTTTCATTTTGAGTAGCTTTTGATAGTGTTTTATGTTCAATTTCATGTCCTTCGTGTCTTTTATTTGCCATGGACAGTTCTGAATTTCTAATATAAACCGGTCCTTTCTATCCTAGAAGAAAAGTTTCCAAGTTAGAAAAAGAGTAAGAGTAACTTCTTTTCTTTCAGGTACAGTCTGACGATCATTTGAGGAAGAATGATTCCAAGGGAGAGATATTGTAACACCACGTAGTTATCCTAGCTAAGACAGAACCAAAAGTCAAAAAAAGTATTTTAAAATGTACTAAGGTAAGCTAGGTACGCAATGCGGACCTGGGTAAGATTTTTATGCATGAAATTTTAACCAGAAGAATGTGCATCAAGTCCGCGTCGCAAACTTGCTACAAATTGCATTCCTCAAGTGCATTTTTTTCATTACCCATAAAACTCATTACTTACCTACGATTTATGTTTCAAAAAAATTAGCTACCATGGATCAGGCCAAATTTCTGCTCCATTTTCAGTTTTAAGGGGAGGACATTCCAATTTTTTCTCCACCCATCCTATACTTAATCTACATCATTCTGAGACTGAATTTAGCCCATATTAATGCTTAAATGCTATCTTTTTCTCACTAACACTCTAAAAGTTTGAAAACAAGTGATGATAAGAAGAAGAGGGAGAGGCTAGGGTTAGAGTTGTCAGCTGGACTAGGTTGCTCAGCCCGACCCATAAGATGTTTGTCCACCGGTCTGTCGGACTGATCCAGGTTGGTCCCTAATACCGGGTCGGCCTGGTCCGAGCTAAACAATAAGAATATCACAGACGAGCCGGTCCATGACCATTAAGCTACATGGATTGGGCCCAAATTAATTTTTTAAAATTTTATCAACATTTATATAGTCGAACATTCGAGTCAATCATCGATACAATGTATTGTTATTTGTTTTAAATTATAACTATTTATAATAATAGAATACTTACATTATATTATTTATATATATATTTGGAAGATATATTATAATATACGTATGTTATATACACACACATATATATATATACCAAAGTCCAAATATATTTACAAGTCACAATATACTATCTATTATGATAATATACTTATAATATATTGACAATATATATCAAATATACTATCTATAATAATAATATTGTTTCACTATAATATACTTACAAAGTATTCTCACAATGTACTATCTATTATAAAAATATAGTTATATTATATATTTACAATGTATATCAAATATACTCACAATATACTATCTATTATAACAACATACTTATATTATATACATACCATGTATATCAAATATACTCACAATATACTATATATTATAATAATAAACTTACATTATATACTTAAATTGTATATCAAATATGCTATCTGTTACAATAATATAGTTACATTATATACTTATAATGTATTCTCACAATATACCATCTATTATAATAATATAGTTATATTATAATGTATATTAAACACATTCACAATATACTATCTATTATTATAATATACTTACAATGTATATCAAATATATTAATATACTCACAACATATTATCTATTAAAATGATATACTTATAATGTAATATTATTGAATTATTATAGTGACTATAAAAGTACAAATTTAATTTTTAATATATGATTATGTAAAATAAATAAAATTATTAATTGAATCATACAAAAATTGTGGGAAAAAATTAAGAAATATGAAGACTAAATGAGTTTTTGATTTTATTAATAGATTGATAAAATTCAAAACATACAAAGTTACAAACTTACAATTAGTTGTCACTAATAAATTACAATTTCTACATATTTTGAATCATTCTCTCCAATTCATATGTACTAACATTAATAGGAATTGACTCAAAATTTTCAAAATCAACTAATCTATAATTTGAAATAGCTTGTGCCGAAGGATCTCCAATTAACATTATTTCTTTAAGTTCTTCATCTTCTTTCGTATCTTGTGGTCTTCCTTTATTTCTTTACTCTGCTCTAATCCAGTCTCCGAGGCAAACTACAACATTCAAGGCATTGCTCCCCAATGAGTGTCAATTATCTCTCATTTGTTGCCTTCCTTGACTAAATGCGCCTCTCTGATGCAACAGTTGACGTTGGAACATTTAACACATTCATAACCCTGGTTGATAATACCAAATATTATTTTTCGCTGTTCTTCCACTATTCTAGTGTGCTAATATTATTTTGATAAGTCCCTGGGTCTTGTCTCAAATAATAATTAAGCCCCTCGATTTATGCTCCTTTGTGATGTAAGTTATATTATATTCATAACAGATAAATTAGTAACACAATAGGTAGATATACCATATGCCTATCTTTTAGAGGATGATGACTTGTTAGAAGTAGCATTATTAGGTAAAGTAACATAATAATTATATAATGATTGAATATGATCATTTACATCACTCGTTATCTTAGACATAATAAGTTCTTCTTCAATTTTAATATCTAAATAAGTATAAACAATGCGAAAACAATTCACACGCAATACTAAATTTCATTCACACATAATATAGCACCAACCAAATAAATAGAAGGAATAGGAAAAAAATATTTTTGAAAATTTCAATCATTTCAAATACAGCCTGTTTGTAATCTGCTTTAAGTTTATATTCCATAAATAATAACAAAAGTTATGTTGTATAAGCTAGAATATTATAAACAGTAGGATAATAGCATAGAAAAATTCAGTAGTAGTGACATCATTTTTTTGTAAAATATTAACATCATTAATTTTAACCAAATCAGATTCTTGCAATATGAATTTGAAAAATTTAACTGCATATTAATTCAAAGTTGTAGTCATAGGGATTTTAAAATATAACAAGTCTTTTAAAAAAATCATATGTAGATTGTGTGGACGAACTTAATCTAATCCTATGATAACCTTACATTCTTGGAAGAATTAGATTTTTGAAAAAATTTGAAGAACTCGATGGATACTCTGAAATCCTAACTTTTCTCCTCTTCAACTTGCTCTCAAAATGTTCTAAGTGATAATGGAAGAAAAGACTCATTGGGTACATATAAGGGTCTTATTTTAGTCCTAAAGCCTCAAGGTTTAGACTTGACAATGGTGAGAAAAGATCAAACTAACCCTCACTCCCCCCCTAATCTTAGATAGGTCGTCTGAGGGTTCGCCGCGGTTCATTGCTGTGCTTACACACAAGACTACCCTTTTCCGAAAGCTCCGCACTTATCGAAGTCATCTACAAGTGATCTATGGTCTGTAGAAACTTCTACGGGCCGTAGAAGTCAATCCATAGAAACTTGGCTCAATTTTGGGGTCCTGGACCTTATTTTACCGGCCCAAACTATGGCTCTTAGAAGCCTCTATGACCGATAATTTGGTCCGTATGTAGTTTGACCTAAAATATAACCTTTAGGACTTTTTCCACGAGTCAACAATATGGGTAGTCAACCCATTTATGATCCGTAGGTCAAGGGTAGTAGAAACTGACAAACAGTCATAACTTTTTACTCTGAATTCGAAATGAGACAATCTTGATGGAGTTAAAAAGAGAATTCTGACACCTTTAATTTGATAAGTTGTGGACCATATAACTCTTAATATTATAAGAGATATGATCGTCTGTTGTTAATCCTTCTATAAACTCATACGAAAATTTAGTCGATAAAAATTTTTTGGACTTGGCTTGACGTATAAGATTCCTTATGACCCCAAACCACTTCTAATATACTTTAAATCTTAAAAATTGATCCTAATATTTATATATATATATATATATACAATTTTAAGTTATTGGATCATCAAATATTTTTAAAATATTATATAAAAACTCAATCAGTAAGAATTGTTTTAACTAAACTTGGTGCTAGAGCATTTTTGTGACCTTAATTCATCTCCAAATTTATTCTCACACTAAAAAATTACCTTTAACACCTACACTCAATTAGGAATCATTCGATATAACCTTATACACACATGAAAAATGACTCGATCTTAATTTAAAAAATATCAAAGATATTACAATTTAAGAGTTGCAAGTTAAATGAAACAGACCAATATTACATAGTGCAAGAAAAAGAAGATGACCGCTATTGTGCATTATCTTCACATATGGAGACATTACTTGTTCAGGTCAAAGTTTGTGATCAAGATTGACAATGTGGCGACTAATTACTTTCCGACGCAAAAGAAGGTTACACTAAAGCAGGATACGTGGCAGGACTTCTTGGCCAAGTTTAATTATGTATTGGAGTGTAATCCAGAGGGGATAAATATTGTGGCTGATGTCTTAAAGACGAAAAGCTAAACTTTCCTCCATCATTATAACAAGTTGGAACCTTTGAGATGTTATAAAAAAAGGTATGCAGTATGATGTAGACTAATAGTTTATTTCTCACAATTGGATGAAGTATGTTTGTACCGAAATTTAAAGATATTAGACGGCTTATTATAAAAAAGAGTTATGACACCTCTTGTGCTAGTCATCCAAATCAATACCACACTAGTGCCTTAATTAAGTTGGTGTACTAATGGTGTAATAGTCCAGCCCATTAATGATATTGTCCGTTTTGGATCTAATTCCACACAGCTTTAAAACGCGTCACTAGTAGGTAAGATTTGTTTACTTATATACCCAACATCTCTCCTGTGTTTTGCCGATGTGGGACATATCTTAAGATGAGTTGTTACATACACTCCTTATATTGACTCAGTGTCATCGTTGCGGTTTGCCCTACTGTATGAGATTCGTCTAGAATCAGCACTGAGATTTGCCCCGCCTCATCGGGATTTGCCTAAACTCAGTTGAACTCTAACCCACATTGACAAGGCTAACACATGAGTGCCTTTGATACCATTTGTAACGGTTCAACTCGCTAGTGAAATTGTCTGCTTTGGGCTATTACAGATGGTATCAGAGTCACTTCTGTGTCAGTCTTGTCAATGTGGGGCTAGAGTTCAATTGAGTTTAGGCTAATTCTTGTGAGGCGGGGAAAACCTCAGTGTTGAGTCTAGGCGAATCCCATATGGTGGGGTAAACCTTAGTGAGGATGCTGAGTCCATAGAGAGGGGTGTATGTAACAACCCATCTTGAGATAAGAAGTCCCACATTGGCAAAACACAGGAGAGGTGTTGGGTATATAAGTAAACATGTCTTATCTACTAGTGACGCGTTTTAAAGTCGTGAGGATCTAGACCCAAAGCGGATAATATCACTAGTGGGTTGGATTGTTACAATACATATATCAAGATTGAAATATAGCACAATTGATAATTTCATAAACCACGAAACGACATATAATTAAGTCCTAAACTAGTGAAATTTGTGTTGTTTGTCTAAAAATTAACTTCTTCAAGTTGAAAATTTGAATGTTCAAATTTTATTCTTCGCACAATCTGGCCCTTCTCCCTATATCAATTATTTTTACTTAGTTTCTGCCTATTTTTCCAATTTCATCTTCCATGGAATTAAATAAATTAAAATATTTAAAAAGAATTACAATGTAGTGTATTTAATTCTGAAATAATTGAAATCATTGTGAATTTAAAATTTGAAACTTGAAAGTTCAAATTTCATACAATCGATATGCTACGTAGTTCATGACTATTATTCTATTTCAAACTTTGAAGCTTCAATAATGTTCAACTTTCTTCTTTCATGGAATATTAAAATATTATTAAAAAAATTGCAGTGTTGTATTATTATTCATCAATTTTAAATTTGAATCAAGATATACAAAAAAAAAAAGTACAAATAATATGTAAGAAATATAAATATATGCATGATACAAATATAATATATACCGAATATTCACATAATATATTACATATAAGATTTTTATTCTAAACATGAACATTTGGAACCAAGTAGCTAGCTATATACAAACTGTTTGTACTGATTCAATCGATAATTAATAAAGCATTCTTTAATTGCCAAAAAAAGGTACTCCGCTTTCTTTTTTTAAAAATATTTTGTGTCAAAAATATTTTTCTTCGTACCAAGCACACTCTTAGTGCACAGACAGAACTGCTAATTTAGATTGATGGATGAATTATTATTTACTTTTTCCTGAGTGCATCTATAGAGAGCCAACAAAATCTAATTAGAAAATAATTAATACAGATGTGGTGATCCAGTTGATAATTTCAAACTTGATCTATTTTAACACAACTTTAAATTTACAACATATTAAAGAGAAAAATCTAACTATATATATTTTGAGCCAATTAATCTAACACATACTAGTTCATAGAAGATCTTCTTCTTTCTCCACTTCAACTATTTCACACTGAAATTTGATGGTCCAGTTGTGATATATCTTTAACTACCTCAAAGTAAGGAATTCTTTGATTCAAAATCGGGTTTTTTGGGGATTATATTTATGATTATAGTCCTCAGATTATTTATTCTAAAATAATTCAATCGAATAGATAATCTCATGAAATGATAAAGGATTATCATTAATTTAGGCAATATACCATCAACAACAACAATAACAAAAGAAAAAGAGTAGATTTTGTTTAAAATTTTATATCAGGATAACTCACTTAATGCCTCCAACAAAATGGCCCCTAGGGTTTCCATGTGTAGAAGTATATAGGTTTAATGAATCTTCCACTAAATTGGTGGGCTGCTTAAGAAATTATTTATGGTTAAACTCTTCATAAATATTTATGTGTAATATTGCGTTTCAACAATGCATTACTGGTGAATATTTGGTTCGTACCTACTATATATTTTTAAAGAGGCGTGGATCAAATGGCGCACTAATTTTGCATTAATGAGAGGTTATTAGTGCTCCAATGTATTTTTACGGAAGTGTTTGGATTAACTTTTATCGAATGACTTATAAGTTAAAATGTTAAAAGTTTGAATGTTTTTAATTTATAGCTTTTGTCTTTTTTTAATCTTAAAAAAAAGCGCTTTAAAACATTTTTTGAATTATTCAAATACTTTAAGAATTAAAAGTCAAAAAACACTAAAAATAAGTGAAAATAGTCCAAATACTTTTTGACTATTTTGAGCATTTTCCTCTTATATTATTTGACTTCTCATTCAATTACTTTAGCAAAATTTTCTTGAAAATAACAATGATTTTTTACATGTCAATTAAGACTCCAACATCCATAATTCCTACCCTACTAGAGGACTAAAAGAACTTATTCTTTAGAATTCTTTGAAAATCCTTAGACTCAAGAGGGTCAAGATCAATAAACTTTCCTGGTCATTCCCTTTAATTTGGAAAAATCTGCAACAAAAAACAATGAAGATTCTTTTGACATAACATGCCACCTTAAATATACGTATATGTTTAAATAATATCCACTTTCATGCAAAAGTAGAAGAGCATATAAAATAAAGGGTTATAAAATTGCAAAAGCTATGTGTACTTGGAAGAAATATTGGAAGACATTGCTTTATTAGAAACAAGTCAATTTCACATATGGTTCTTTCCCACCACTACTAGATATAATTTTATTTTATTCTATTCTTTCAACGTTTCTTTTGTAAGTAATTAACAATATTTAAATATTCTGGAATTAGCTATGTTAATCATTGCTCTTAATTTTATCCTTCTTGGAATCTGCAAAGGGATAAGAATTTGGCAATCAAGGTTGGTCTGAAATGGGACACATCAAAGTGAGATGTGTTGGTAAACAATATGTTATGACTTAATTCGTTTAACTCTTATTAAATTTTAATTTTTTTTTAAATATTTTTATATAATTTGTTTAAATATCTAAAAGAAATTCTAATTACATTTATATTTAATATATAAAATAAAAACATTTTATTAATAAAATTTCTCATGAAATCGATTTTAAACTACGTATTAGCTTAATATTTAAAAGAGAAGTTATAATTTGGATAGCAAGTCGAATGAATATTTCAAGTTGAATAACAACTTTGAATTAAAGAAAATTCATGTCCAAAAGAAGGCCGTAACTAAAAAAAAAAAAGTCGAAACTTCTCTCATTTTTTCTACGTATTTCTTTCAAATTGTTATAATCAAACAAACAGCTCCACATAAAGAATAATTATGATATTTGTATAAAAAACCGGCGCAGATCACATTTTTAAAAGTGTAAAACAACCTTTGGACCAGAAAAAATAAATTATAACAACTTTTGAAAAAAAAAAATTGTAGTAATAAAAAAGCATAATGTACTCTTTAATTTAAATTATACTTATAAAGTTGAACAAGTAGACACATATAATACAATAATTTTCAATCTTTTTTCTAAAAATTGAGAAGAACCAACCAATATCAATTGGTTTGTTTAATAAAAATGTAGAAAATCGATCATTTTGATCGATATTTAAAATAGAATATTGAAAGTAGTAGTAGTATCACATAACTAGCCACATAATTATACAATATTTAATCTTTTAGTGAGTTACTTAGTTATAGAATTAGTTGGAGAAGTTAGTTAGTGATAGTATTAGTTAGATACAAGTGGCAGTTGATTAGATGACATGTATATATGTAGATGAAATCTTCCTTAATTACTAAGTTGCATCTATTGTGGGGTGAATTTGATGCTCTAGTCCCTGCACCTGCTTGTGATTGTGACAAATCTAGAATTCATGTTGATCATTTACAATATCTATGCTTGTTCACTTTTCTAATGGGATTAAATGAAGTATATGGTTAAACTCCCGATCAAATTCTAATGATGAATCCTCTACCTAGTGTGGGTAGAGCTTATGATATGATAATTGTTGATGAAAGCAAGTGTGTAACAATTAGATCTAAAATTAGTGAAGATGTTCATGAATCCATGGCTTTGTATGCTAGAAGAGGTAATCAATTCATAAAAAAGGATTTGATTATATGAGTCAGAAAAGGGATTTATAATCCTATAGGAATTACTATGAGATTCATTATTACCTTAACAGTTGTAGGAAATTAAAAAATGTTCCAAATGGATATCTACAATCCTTTCTTGCAATGTGACTTGTTTGAAGAGGTCTACATGGAATTACCCAAAGGATTTGCTTGGTCAAAGAAGGGTTATGTGTGTAAGTTTGTCAAGTCTCTATATGGACTCAAGAAAGCAACTAGACAATGAAATTCAAGACTAACAGAGGCACTTTTAATGCAGAATATATTCAGAGTCATTTGAGCAATTCATTATTTACTAAAAGAAGCACCACTGGCATGGTTATTGTATTAATGTATGTTGATGATTTACTGATCACAGGTAGTGATCCTACACTAGTCCAAGATACAGAGCAAGTGTTACATAACCATTTTAAGAACAAAGATTTGGGAGCGCTAAGGTATTTTTGCAAATCAAACATTGTTACAGTGATGCATCAGAGGAAATATGCCTTGGAGCTCATTTTTGAAGCTGGACTTGCAGGTGCACAATCATCTTCAACTCTACTTGAGTGCAATGTGAAACTCGCTTCTAAGAAATATGATAGTAATTGTACTGATTTGTTATTTCATGATGTTGGAAAATCTCAAAGAATGGTTGAAAAAGTTGTTATATTTGACTAATATGAGGCCTAATATTGCCTTTGTCTTCCAAACTGTGAGTCACTATATGCAAAAGCCTAAAATCTCACGTTGAAATGCAGCTTTGAGGATGATCAAGTACATCAAGGGCAATCCAGCATTAGGACTGATCATGATTTCATATAAGGATCCAACACTAACTAGATATTGTGATGTAGATAGGGCTGCTTATCTCAACACTGGGAAATCAGTCACTAGTTACTTACTGAAGTTTGGTAGTTCTTTAATTTCTTGGAAATCCAAGAAACATAGTAGTGTCCAGAAGCAGAATACAAATATTTAGCCATACTGCCAGTTGAGGTAGTTTGAACCACCAATTTGTTCAAAGAATTGAGGGTTGATTTACATACACCTACTACCGTACATTATGACAGTAAAATTGTCGTACAGATTGCTTCAAACATTGTCTTCCATGAAAGAAGTAGGTATATTGAAATTGATTGTCATTTTATTTGATGAGAGAAGGTCCAACAAGGCTTAATCAAGAATGTCTACATTAGCAGTAAGGATCAACAAGCTAACTTATTTACCAAGGCTCTTGGTCGATCTCAGCATGACTTCCTCTTAGCCAAGCTTGGAGTTTAGAATGTCTTAAGTACATCCAGCTTGAGGGGAGTATTTAGACTAGTAGTAGTATCACTTAATTAAAAAATTAATATTTTTTATATATATGATGTCCAAAAAATAAAATACAAATACTTTCTGTAACTATTTATTTATTTAAGTCGTAAATATGATTATATTAGAATCATTTTTCTCAATTGAAGGAGTCCACCAATATCCACAAACTATTAATAGGAGTGAGATCATACTTGTATACAGCCAAAATATGTCAGATTATAAGATTCATAATATCCATTATCCTGTCACATTGCTGAGTCAATGGCAAACACAATTGAGTGAAAAGTGTATTTTTCTTATATATTCAACGAATATATAAATGAGAATAACAATAAATGTTCACATTTTACCTTCGTAGAACATTCAATGGCCGGTGTATGACAAAATATATTCACGTCACACAAAATCAATTAATCAGTCATCATTTATGCAAAGAGTTTTTTAAATAAATTAAAATTTACTCGTACAAAAGGGAAAAAGAACTACGAGAATTTTTTTATCACATCTTGGAAAAAAATAGAGTCCTTTAAGGGTTAGGTACGTTCGATTGATCTGATCTAATCTATGATTTAACAGAATTAGATTAAGATTTGTTAAACTCATTTTAAAAATGAGCTTTTTAGCCCGGCATGAATAAGTCTGCTGATTTGTCGGGCTTTTGTAATATCGGTTGAGTTGGCCCATGAGCCAAATTAAAAAATAATTAAAAATAAAAATAAAATTGAATATTGAAAATAATAAGAGTCTAAACTCAAAGTTCATTTAAAAAATTTAAATATAAATTATATTTTTATAATATGTAATAGTAACACTAATATCACACTGTCCTGTTGCTATTTGTTTTATTATTTTTAAATTGTAATTTAATTTTAAAATTTATACGAAAAAATATATTCTTAAAAAATATGGATTGACCTAGTAAGGCCCGCAGCCCATATAATGATGGGCTGAGCTAGCTGTTTTTTAATCCACAAAAAAAGAGGATCAATCTGACATGACCTGTCAAATTCAGAAGCCTATATATACGAACTAACTCGAATGGAATAAGTCAAACCCGTATTGATAGTTTTAATAAAAAACTAAAATTTAAATTTTTTATTTATTTTAAATTTTAGATGACTAATAAGTCTGAGTCACGTCTGTGTACCAGCCTTTGCCAGGGGAGAAGACTTAATAAGATAAGAGTCTATTGTCCTCATTAGGAAAATGAAAGAACCTAAAATTCATTTGATGTTTTATAGCCAGCCGTCACGTAACGCCAATGAATTATTATTTATATAATTAATACTAACACAATATTAATTATTGTATACTATGTTTTTTGTCTTATTTTTTTTTTTAGTCTGATTCAAAAATAATATTTTTCATTATTAGAAAATTATTATATTTTCGTTAAAATTTTCATTGAATAATATTTGGGGGCTATTCTTATTGATATTTTGATAGAAACATCGTGAAAAGAAAAAATAATAAATATTTCATATTAAAAATTAAGAAGTTTCTCACTATTTTAATGAAAATATAATTTAATTTTCATCATGCATTTTCTCAATGAATTTGTTCAGTGCAAAATAAGTGGGATTATCACATTCTATAGCATAAATTTTCCACAATCATTTGTTTCTAATTGTGTCTATCGCTTTTGACAACTTTTAAATTTTCACTTTAACATGACATGTTTAAAATCATAAAATTAAAAAATATTTGAAACATTATACACATCTTTATTTAAGATTGTAGACATTGGCAGAGCCACATGGTACTCAGGGAGTTCGTCCCCCTTCGATGAAAATTCTACTATTTTTATACGGTCAAAATAATTATATATATATATTAGATATCAAATCCCTTTCGATTAGTTCATGTATCTACTTTTTAAAATTTTGAACCCTCTTAAAAAAAATCTTGAATCCGTCACTAACTGCAGTAAAATTAAAATCACACAAATAAATTAAAATTAAAAAAAAAGTACTTAGCTTTTTTTAATATTCAAATCTTAAAATGATGTATGTCCACCATTATCCAAAAAGAGTTAATTGTACTAGGAAGATACATGGTAACAGCCAAACTGTGTAATTATTTGAGTCAACGGCAAATTTCCTATTGTTCGTTCACATGTTGTCTCAGTGGCCGGTGCTGTAATAAAATGAATATGTGCATACGTCACTCAAGTGTGACGTTTGCTACTTTTTCTATGTTTACATTATCAAGTGGAACTGACATATTAATAACACGTACTTCCTCCGCTTCATTTTATATAAGGCTAGTCTTATTGTATGCACTTTGTGTCTGATCAAAATGTGTATTTCATCTGGTAACAAATATTACAGAGACAAATGAAATATAATTTTGAACTTATGAAAAGATGAATAATTCACTGCAAAAGTAATTTTGATAAATTATTTATTTATAAAGGTCGTCCTATATATCATAGTAAATTAGAATTTTTCTTAGCGATGGTAGAATATTTTCTTTATTCAAATAAGTAAGAAGTAGAAGCCTATAAAATAAGGAAGATTTAGGAGTCTTTACATGACTAAAAATCCTTATTTTATTATTTATTTCCATATATTTTAAAATTTAATATTATAAATATAATTAAGTAAGAATTTAAATAAAAATAGTGAAAAGACGATTTTTTCTAAAGCATAGTCCTTTAATGAAGGGCAAAAAGTTCAAACAACATTTCTAAGGGTCTTCACACTTTTAATATAGTATAGATAATTTGATTTGATATAAAAAAATTTAAAATATTAAAATATATATTTTAAAATATGTGATAAATATTTATATGATTATAAATTTTTTTATTAAAAATAAAATAAATATTTTAAAATTAAATTATTACTATTTTTTTAGATTAATTAAAAAATTAAGTCAAATAAAATAAGACAAAGGGGTTATCTTATAATGATAGCCGTTTGATATACTGAGCAAGATAGATAATCAGAGTTAATAGGCAGTTATAAGTTGAATGACCATTTGTCTAATTAATTCATACTTTCATAAATTAAATATTGTAGCTATAAGAATTTAAATTTTTTTAATTTTTATTTTTTTGTTCAAGTGCACACATCTAAAATTTTAATTATTTTCAATATGTGTTTCAGTTATATAGGATTGAGTATAGATATAAATGAAATTAAAAAATAAAAACAGTACTAAATGAATTTGTCAAATTTATTGTTATTTTGACAAATCAATGATAGAAGACAGTTTAGTAATGACTTTTTTTTATTAAAAACATTTGGCTTTATCTAATTCAAATAAAGAAAGAATTCATACAAAATAAAAGATAAAATTGTGCATACAATTCGGCTATAGAAAACGACATATGTTGATATTAGAGGTAATTTGTGCTTCATTTTTTTAAAAAAAAGTTAACTTATGTAACCTATTTAAAATTACTTCCTTTTTTTCTTTCTATTTTTAACTTAAGACAAAAATTTGGCAAAATTAAACAAGAAACTATTGTCTTCATTGGGAAAATGAGAAAACCACATAAAATTCATTTTTTGTTGTTTTACGTGGAATAGAAATGAACATTTTACACAGAATGTAATATATTAAATGTCTAAAATCAAATTACATTCTATCTCATCATCTTCAATATTCAGCAGAAAGGCAAAAGATCAAGTAAGAGAAGGATGATGATATGAAATAAATCACCTACCAGTTATAATCATCTAGATCAAAGGAGGAAAAAAATTCATGAGCTATAAAAGGTGAAGGTGGACATACTAGTCCATAGTCATCAATTGAAGGAGCTACAAAATCAATTTTACTATCCACTTCAAATGGTTCTGTCCAAAAACTCCCACTAGTAATTTCCTCCAAAGCTAATTCTTCTTGAAAAACATCATGTTGATAATCAAGAGAGGAGAATTCTTCACTTGATGACTCCTTTGGTGACCATTCTGAACTTTCCAATACTAGATTTTTATGCATATTATTATTAGGATCACTTGCATTTTTATTTTCCACACTACTCTTTCTTTTGCTATTACTTCCACTCTTCTTATTATTGCATTTGTTGCTTCCTTCACTTGAGTTGGTCGCGCGCTTCTTCAGTGATGTGTGCCAATGATTCTTTATCTCATTGTCTGATCTTCCTGGCAAGTGAACAGCAATAGCAGACCATCTGCAACCATACAAGATTAGGGAGGTTAATTTCATATGTGATTACTAAACTATCTTTTGTCACATCAAATTAGAAATCGAATCATATCAATTGTAATAGTAAAATGTAAAGATTCTATCTTATCACATTATTAGATTTGACAATGAATTCAATGTTAATTGAAAATTTCAAAAGTTAAAACTTTTATTAAATTTAAATCCTGAATTCGCCTCAACTCTCCCGACATTGACACATGTTAGCTCATAAAGTTGAACATGTGTGAAAGAAAATAGTACATACTTATTTCCAAGTTGAGCATGTAGTTTCAAGATGATTTCATCTTCTTCTTTGGTGTAGTTTCCTCTTTTAACATTAGGCCTCAAGTAATTCATCCATCGAAGTCTGCAGCTCTTTCCACACCTTTCAAGTCCTAATTCACCAACACCAATAACATATCGATCAGGTAAACATAACAACTCTACAATATACAGTATGAATCAAAATTGGATTTGATTGTACTAGCGTAATCTAATATATTCTCACCAGCATATTTTGGAAGCTGTCTCCAGTTCCATGATCCATATTTGGTAATATATGCTGCTAATTTCTTGTCTTCTTCAGGTGTCCAAGTACCCTTCTTCCTTCCATTTTCGTCGCGGCAAGGTGTTCTCACCATCTCTCTATTTATTAATTAATTCTCTTCAACAACAAAGATGGAGTTATTTATATAATTAACTTAGTGAAGAAACCTGAATATATCACAAAATTGAGCCTATTTATAGAGAGGGAGCAAAACGTGAATCATGTTTAAAACTGGGGCCTTCTTACGAGGGGGGGTCTTTTTTTAATAAAAGAAAATTCCATTATCCTTCGTCAACATTTCTCTTTTTTTTTTTTACCACTATTTATATTGCATATCATTTTCTTCAAAATAAGTGATATTTTTAGCTTAGACATATCTATATATTCATTTTTTAAAAATAAGAAATGTTTTACTCTCTTCAATTATTTTTATATGTCATTCTTACTATAAATAAATTATTCTTAATATATGTCATTTCACAAAATTAAAACTTTTTTAATTTTACCCTTGATAGTTAATGAGCTTTGACTATTGAAATCTAGCATATTTAATATCATTAATTGAAAACATGACTATAAAAAAAATATTAAATTAGAGCAAAATAGTAAAATCACTTCTTTTCTTAATGCAAGTGCAATAACAAAAAATGATATATAAAAGGAACGACAGGGAGTATTTAATTATGTAAACACATAAAGAGTAATTATGAAATAATATCTTCTTAAATCATATAAAGCTTGTTACACGGAAACTATACCACACAAAGGGAGTGGAAAAAAACTAAAAACAATCAGTGTGTACCCTCGGATATTTAAAAAATAAATACTTATTCCCCTTTAGAGAATTTCAATTTACTAGATATAATTGGAATTTTAAAAGCTAAATAAATTAATTTTAATAATAAATTCAAATATAAAATTTATATAAACCTAAAATAAAATTTTATATTTAAAACTTACATAAATATTTTAATTCACAATATTAATAATTTCAAGATATTTTAAAAAAATATACTTAAAAATAAATTTATTTAAATCTCAAAATTCTAATTAATTTTTCCCTTCTTTTTTTTCCGGCAGTACAATGAGCAGCGTACTCGATTTCTTATCAAATAGACCAATGAATAAAACTTGTGGTAGGAGTGAAATTACATGGAAACTTATACTAAACAAAAGGAAAGAAGGACCAATCAATTGCTTACCCAATTGTACTTTCACTGCAGCACTCCCTACCTACATTTAGTACTCCCACCGTTTTAAATTAATTGAATTTTTTTGTCTTAATATTCAAAATATTTGAATTGTTCGAAGTTCAAGATGAATGTTTTAATTTTTTTTCTTCATATTTTCCCTTTTATTTATTGAAATTTTATATTTTCTAGGAGATAAATTAAACTACGTATTTATGATTTTACAAAACAGTGAAAAGTATGGTGTAAATTGTCTTTGAATATTTTTCTTAATATGCATGTCTTATCTCACAGATTCAATTAAAATGAGATGGGGGAGTATATGATATTTTTAGTTTTGATATACTATATTTTTTAACGAAAATCAATCACCTCTAACTAGTAAAAAAAAATTATTTTACTAAATTACTCCATATAACCAGCATACAACTCATCAATTTACTCATAAATATGCATGAAAACATCAGCGAGTAATAAGAGTAGACTCAAAGACTAAGATTTTAGGATTTCTCTGCTCATTTTCTATACTCTAAATCTCTCATGAGGATGAAAGGGCGCATGGGCAAACTCAACCCAACGCTTCATGTAGTCTTACATACTTAGAATGAAGTTTGATGATTAGTTGGCAAGGATTTGTGCTCCAATCACTCAAATCCCTAGCTCTTCTCCTTAGCTCTTGTTTTGTTACAAATGCGTAGGAAGCTGAGGGATGGGTTTAAAAACCCTTTTTAAATAAAGAATAACCTACATAGGTTGTGGGTTAAGTTTAGAAATGGTAGAAAAATTTTTGGAATGCTCCTCAAAAAAATTAAAAATTTTGTATTACGATGAGACAAGCCCGCGATGCGGACTTGCAAACTCCTAGTACAATTTTCATTGAAAATTTTCCAATCAATTTCTAGTACAATTTTCGTTGAAATATTTTCAATCAATTTTCTAATCATATAGAAAATATTGAAATCACCATTAAGTGCAAATTCACAAGGCGGACCTGTTGCGCATTCTTCTGGAATTGCATTTTTTATGCAAAAATTATCTTTTGATCCAGTTGCTCTAAAATCAACCAAGACCATTTTCCCATATAATTTTTCATGTTGATCGCGATTCTGGCCTCGAATATGTCAAAAAAGTTTGAAAAGATATGTTATGCAAGTGTTGCCTTACATAGGGATATTTTGATAATTTCACGGCATGAATCCTTATCATAAACTCTAACAATCAATCAATTCACAACTCACTCATGCAATCCATCAATCAAGCAAGTAAACAAGCAACAATTCAAACAACTCAACAGTCAAACTCTGAAAAAATATTACTCTATAAAACTCGAAATAGAAAGGAACTCAAAGAATTAGGAGCGAATCACTTACCATCAACTCACTCATCATCAATAGGTAGAAATAAATGTGGGTACCTCGCCTTCATATCCTCCTCTTCTTCCCAAGTAGTTTCTTCTACAAATTGATTTCTCCATAGCACTTTGACAAATGCAATCTCTTTGGTTTTCAACTTGTGAACCTAACGATCTAGGATTTGAATGGGAATCTATTTATAGCTCAAGTTGTCTCCCACTCTAATGCTTTCAATAGTCACAATCAATTGTGGGTCTCCCAAATAATTCTTAAGCATATAAATATGAAAGACTAGATGGATGACTATTAGTTCTCCTGGTAGCTCCAATTCATAAGCTACATTACTCACTCTCTTCAAAATTCAGAAAGGGCCATTGTATCTCAGACTCAACTTTCTTTTCTTCCCTAATTATATCACACCCTTCATAGGTGACACCTTAAAATATATCAATTGTCAACCTCAAACTATAAGCCTCTTCTTCTAACATCAGTGTAAGATTTATGTCGACTAAGTGCAGTCTTCAATCACTCCTGTATAATATTAACCTTTTCCATGGCTTGGTGAATCAAGTTTGGATCGACCAACTCTACCTCACCCGCTTCGAATCAATCAATAGGCGACCTACATCTCCTCTCATAGAGTGTCTCATATGAAGCCATCTGAATACTCGAATGGAAATTGTTATTGTACGTGAAATCAATCAGAGGCAAATGGTTATCTCAATTACCTTTTAAGTCAATGACGTAAGCTCTCAACATATCCTTCAAGGTTTGAGTTGTGCACTCTCTGCCTGACTATTAGTCTGTGGGTGGAAGGCAGTGGTGAGATTCACCTTTAAACCCAAGCCTTTCTGAAAGGATCTTCAAAATTGTGCAATAAATTGAGCTCTTCTATCTGAGATGATAGACAAAGGAACTCCATGCAATCTAACAATCTCTCTTATGTATAATCGGGCATAATCTTCTACAGTGTCAGTCGTCTTTATTGCCAAAAAATGCATAAATTTTGTCATTCTATCAACTATAACCCAAATCAAATCATGTTATTTGTGGGACCTCTGTAAGCCTGTGACAAAGTCCATGTTTATCACCTCCTATTTTTATTCTGGAATCTCAAAGTTCTGGGCTACTCCACATGGCATTTGATACTTAACATTAACTTGTTAGCAATTCGGGCACTTAGAAACATACTTGGCAATATCTCTTTTCATTCCACTCCACCAATAGACTTTTCTCAAGTCATCGTACATCTTAGTTGATCCCGGATGGATCGAATACTTAGAGTTATGTACTTATTTTATGATTCTCTCACGTATGCCATCAACATTAGGAATACACAACCTATTTTAATATCTTAATACTCCATCTCCCCCTTTGACGAAAGTCATTACTTTCTATTTATGCCTATTTGTCTTCAATTGCAGCAAAGGAAGATCTTGGTCTTGATTCTCCTTCACCTCCACTACTAGAGATGATGCAGATTCATTATGCACAAGAACTTCACCTTCACTGAATTCATCCAGTTGAACTCCTAATCGTGCCAATCTCTGAACCTCTTTGTCTATCTCCTTCTTCCCTTCTTCAACATGGGATGCACTACCCATGGATAACCTACTAAGATCATCAACAACCACGTTAGCTTTACCTAGGTGGTAGAGGATATTCATATCATAGTCCTTGAGCAATTCAAGACATCTCTTCAATCTAAAATTAAGTTCTCTCTTAGTGAAGACATATTACAGGCTTTTATGATATATGAAGACATTGACATGTGCTCTATATAAGTAGAGGTGCCAAATCTTGAGAGCAAACAACACAGTTGCCAACTCAATATCATGGGTCTGATAATTCCTCTTATGAACCTTAAGTTGTCTTGAAGCTTAAGGTATCACTTTTCCTATGTTCCATCAGGCAAGGTCAAAACAGGTGTAGTTAATAACAATTAATCAACTCTACTCAATGTCTATGAAGCCTCTATATTCATCTAGAAGGTGCCAAGACAAGCCCCGAGCTACCTCAAATGAAATAATGCTAATACTCAAAGAAAGAAAAGAAGGGTGGCCCCGAATAGTAAGAAAGACTCACAAAGTTTGGAAGCAAGCTTAGGACTTCAACGATGCAGTTGCTAAAGACCTCTATCATCTGTATCTATATCATTAACAATGCAGGCCCAAATGGATGTCAGTACATTAAATATACTGGTAAGTAAAATGGCTCAAGAAACAAATAAGGCTCGTGCATCAATCAATCAACTCGGCTCAATAATTAGCTCAACAAGTCATGGCTCAACTCAATGGATATGCAAATTTAACAATAAAATTATGCTTTGAGAATAGACTCAGTGTTATGCAACTCGTTCAAAATAAATGTTCAAGTCATCTCATGTGTTACTTGGGAGTTTCTCTTAACCAATATAATTTTCACCACCTTGAATTTGGTGATGTACAACCAAGGCGACGTCATTGCCACACCCGCCCAAAACTTGCTAAGGTAAAGGACGATCAACTCTCTCTTAGATCTATGATCAATGTCCATTTTTTTGGGACATGAGTCATCACCTGAATTAATGACACAACTATCCTATGCTGGCAACGTAGTTTATGAGTTGAAGTCGTTAATAACTCGCGCTCATATCGATGCTTAATACTCTCCCCAAGACTAAAATATGCTCATGTCAATCAACTATGTATAGTTTACTCTAATCAAGCTCAATCCAATCACTCAAAAATCAACATTCAAGACTGTCAATCATGCAAGCTATAAGAACTCATCAAATCATTTAAGACTCTAACTCATACAGTCATGTAAACTTCAATCATTCATGCTCATCACATAAAATACGTAGGTTGCCCATTATATGTATAGACAAGTAATATGTTCCTCATGCTCAAGTTTCTCAACTCAGACATTCTCACCGTGATCTTAACTCAACTAATGCAACAAGGAGTACATAAGATGGTGCAATTTAAGATTCATAGATGTCACACATAATTTAAAGCTCTAATTTCATGTAACCAACATATAACTCATCAATTTACTCATAAAAATGCATGAAAATATCAATGAGTAAGAGTAAACTCAAAGACTAACATTTTGGGATTTCTCTACTCACTTCTTATACGCTAATTCATTTATGAGGATGAAAGGGCGCGTGGGCGAACTCAACCCAACACTTTAGGTAGCCATACATACCTAAAATGAAGTTTAATAATTAGTTGGCAAGGATTTGTGCTCCAATCGCTCGAATCCCTAGCTCTTATTCTCCTCCCCTTAACCCTAGCTTTGTGAGAATAGTGTAGGCAGCCTATAGATAGGTTTAAAAACCCTTTTTAAATAAAAAAGGACCTACATAGGTCAAGGCTTAAGTTTAGGAGGGGTAGAAAAAAGTCTGAAATGCCCATAAAAGAACTAAAAATTTCGTATTACGGCGAGACAAGTTTGTGTCGCGGACTTGCGCACTCTTAGTACAATTTTCGTCAATAAATTTTCGATCAATTTTCTAATCCCATAGAAAATATTTGAATCATAATTGCAATTACGACGAACTCAAAAGTCAACAATAAAAATAAATTTTGTCCAAAAAATATATCAATTAATCACATCATTTGCCAAAGTCGAAGCCAAAGCCGAAGCCGAAGCCGAGCCGAGCGAGCAACGAAGATGACGACGCGAGGAAGTGTTTCATAATATAAGGACACCACTTTTCTTCTATTTTACCGATGAGGGAGAAATGACTTTTCATTTTCCTTTCTTTGGTTCCCCCACATTTTCCTTTGTCTTTCCATCATCATTTCCCAATTCACACTTATTACTTAGACCCAACACATGAAAGTAATGAAATATGTCCTCAAACTGAAGCAATGCATGGTATAATTAAATGTAAGACTTAATTTAAGGTTTACATGAATGCAAATCATAAATTTTGTAATCAAAATACTTTACTTAAATTCAGTAAGAAATAGCAGGCAAACTCAAGAGTTTTCACTGTAAAGGAATTTAACTTCACTAATATCTTGACTTGACCGGAAAGGAATTGGTTAGGACACGAGAATGAACTTAGTCCAATGTTTTGGTAGTTGTATATATCTGGAATAAAAATTTGACAAGCGAATTTGGCTTGTATCTCACGAATCCTAGTTTCTCCTCTTCTCTGAGATCCTCATTCTCAAAGAATTTACGTGTTTTTTAGAGAAACTTAGTGTTGGGTACTTATATGGGATGAATTTTAGTCTCAAAACGTCATAGTATAAGAACTAGGTATATAGAAAATGTCCAGATTCTCCTTAGAATAAAACTGAAAACAGACAAAAGGGTCACACAAGTCCGTGACGTGGACTTGCTCCTTCTTAATTCATTTTTTTTAAATTTGCCAAGATAAAAAGTTAAACTGATACTGACGAATTTTTCTTTCTCACCAACTCTTTCCAAAATTTCACATCCAAACGGTTCACCCAAGTCTGCATTGGCGGACTTAATTCATTTCGATCTTAGATATGATAACTTAAGGTGTTACATATGAAATGCATTATGCAGCATCTTCAAATTGATGTTGGTGACTGTTATAGCCTTTTGTCTTATTGGATGCATTACTTGGTGCATTCCTCCTATTATTAAATGATATTTTATGCTTAATTACTCAAATGAGTTATGATCATAATTTTCCTAATGACTATAACTTCTATCTCATTATTCACTCTTTATTCTGGCTAACTACTTTTGTAATTTATGTAATTTTTGGGTTGTTTATTTACCCAATTTACTATTCTATAAAAATTTTATTTATTGTGGAGAAATATTAATTACCTATGAATAATAATGGTCTTACTTCGTTTTTTGAACAAGAAATGTATAAGAAAATATCAGTGAAAGAAAAGATGAGAAGTATTATATTGTGTTGTGAGATTAATGTAGTGAAAGAGAGAGTTGAGACAAGAAAATTATTCTAGTCTTCAACTAATTCATTAGACAAAAAAAGAGTAACTATATGTTAAAGGAAGGTATTCATTTTGTGGAATTTTTGGACTCTCCGACTAATTCAGAGTTGTTTGAGTTATACAATGTTGCTGCTAGATTGATGTAGATTATGTTGCAGTGAGCTTAAATCTCTTTAAAGAGAACGAGATATCTCTGATCCAACCTAAATGAAAATTTTATTCAATTTTGTCAATTTATTTTTAACCGTAATTTATTTTAATTTATAGTATGTACACCAACATGATTAATCCCACAAATATCTATAACATGTTTTTAATCCAAATTTTCAACTTAATTATAAAATTTGTACTCCTAATTTATATTTTAATTTTCACTCGTCTTTAACGGAATGTAAAACATTTAAAAAATCATATAATATGGGTTTAATGGTTTACCATAAATAGCCAAGTGTACCAATGAGAGTTTAATGGTTTACTATAAATAGTTGTGGGTTCAACCCCCTTCCCCTTTTGATCAATCGATAATATATAATAATATTTTTTATTTAATTTTAAATATTTATACTAAATATATATAGTAAATTAATAGTGGGCGGAGGGAGTCTATGGAATGGAAGCCTGTTTTTCTCATTCTTCCACAATGTGTTCCCAACACGGCCAACAAAGAGGATATTTGCATGCTGTCAATCTGAGACGATGACTATTATGTGAGCGAAATGTAAAAATAAAAAAAAACAAAACGCTCAATTGTGGGCGAATTGTTAAAAAATTTATAAAACATCACTTGATATAAACGATCGTATGATTTCAGTTAAGTAAAAAATAAATCATTTAAAGCTGAGCAATTTGTCGGTTTAGGTTACATAAAAAGTCAAGTGTCTCCTTGTGCATTTTAATGACAAAAATTGTGCTTTTGACTTCAAACTCAACTAAAATATGAATACATTATTTAAAAAAAATACATTAAATGAAAATTAATCTATCACATCCAACCATAAATTAATTCACGTACCTTATATTCATTCATCTTCGTGTGAGACACGTAATAAAATTTTTGGTTTTTAAGTTATATTGTCTGCGAAGCATGTGAAATTTGAATTCATACATAAAAAATCAAAAAGTGAACAAGTGAATCCATGGTTTTGAGTCCCCTCTTTCATTGTGAACCAGGAATATTACCATTGAAGCCGCTAATTATGACTTTCTTAGTACTTAATCTAGAAAATCTGATTCAAGTTTAGTTATTTCATAAACAGCAGCAAATACCTCTTGACGACTTAATGCATCAGCAACTTGGTTTTGCTTCCCTGATTTATGTATTCACACGAAGTCATATTCTGTTAATATTTCTTGCCTGCTTCAAGCTCAATTTCTATTGATTTTTGAAGTAAGTATTAACCACATTGTTCGTCTTCACTACAAACTTTGTTTCTAAGAGATACACCCTTCATGTTTGAAGATAATGAAATACTGCCACCATCTCCTTTTCATGTGCAGAATATCTTTGCTTCGTTGGATTCTACTTCCTGCTCTCAAATGCAATACGGTGATCATTTTAAAACAACAAACCTCCAACAGCATAATTCGAGACATCAATGTGCACTTCAAATGGTTGATCAAAATTTGGTAACCACAGTATTGCTTCAGAAGCAATGACTTTCTTCAAAAAGTTAAAAGTCTTCTCTCTTGAATTTGACCAAGCCCATTTTATGTTCTTTTTCAGCAAACTCGTCAATGGGGCAACCTTTTTCGAATAGCCAACAATAAATTTTTTATAATGGTGTGCCAGTCCTAAAAATAAACTTAGTTCTTTAACATTGTTAGGTGTCTGCCATTTTACGATTGCCTGCACTTTCTTAGGGTCCATGCACGCTTGGTTTTCACTAACCAAATGACCCAAAAACTTGATTTCACGACTAGCAAATTCACACTTTTCCATCTTGACATAGAGTTGAATTCTCTATGTCTTTGCAACACTTTCCTCAAATATAGCTGATGATCTCCAAAAGTGCTACTATATATGACTATGTCATCTAAGTAGACTACTACAAAGTCATCAAGATAATCATAAAGAACATTATTCATTAAGATGCAGAAAGTAGTCAGGGCATTAGTCAACCAAAACAACATTACAAAGAATCCGTAACTACCATATCTAGTTATACAAGTTGTCTTTGGGAAATCCCCTCAGCTATGCGCACTTGCCAATAGCCAAACCTCAAGTCTAACTTAGAAAAGAAACTAGTCTTAAACAGCCTATCCAGCAAGTCTTGAACCAGAGGTACCAAATACTTATTCTTCATAGTCACTTTGTTCAATGCTCTGTAGTAAACACATGTCATAAAATTGTCTTCTTGCTTTTTCTGGAATAGAATAGGAGCACCAAATGGAGCCTTGAAAGCTTGGATCATGCCTGCATTAAGCAACTTAAACAATTGCTATCTCAATTCAGCCAATTCCAATGGAGACATGCGATAAGGAGGTCGTGTTGGTGACACAGATCCAAAAATCAGTTCAATCCTTTGTTCAATTTCCCTCCTTAGAGGCAACTCTTTAGGCAATTCCGGTGGCATCACACCCTTGTATTCATTCAGTAATTTTGCAACAACATCATGAACTTTGAAATGCACATCAGGTTTCACTTCTACCAAAGCGGCCAGATATGCAGGTTCACCTCTCTTCAGGACCTTTTTAAACCCAATAGTCGACAACAAAGCTATTATTTCCTTGTTCTTCTTATCTTTTCCAAAAATGGATTGATTCCCTTAACAAATTTAGGGTGCATCTCATCCATAAACATTAGATCATCCAAATGAGGAATCTGAGCAAGTTTGAACTTCTTCATAAAATCAATTCCTAACAAAATATTATAGTCATCAAGTGGCATCACAATCAATGTATGCACACCAGATCAGTACTCAATTTTTAGAGACACATTTACAGCCATGTCATAGCCTGGTTGTGCAGTAGAATTAACCTTTATTTTCGTTGGACAATGTCACCTTTAGTCCATACTCTTTTATGATTTTTGAGGCAATAAAAGTATGAGTAGCACCAGAGTCTATCATAGCAATAACATTTTTATCCCCAATTTTCATGTCAAATATATCAAAGTACTATAAGCATCAAACAACTCTATAATCAACAGTACTTACAATGGCAACATCTTTCCTGACATTCTTCTTATCTATGGCCATCCCACCAACATTTGTCAACTTGTTAATTAAACGCAGCGAGTTGACATATGCAACAATTTCTTGTTCCTTCCCACTATTTTGTTTCTCCTCTTCAGCCAAGAGTGCATTTATTTTTGCCTGTTTTGGACAGTTCCTTGCCTGATGTCCAGGTTTCTGGCAAATCGAGTAAACTTTTTCACCACCCTGTTTGTTTTGACTATATGAAGCAACATCTACTTTTCCTTTGCCTTTGTCATTTTCGTCCGACTTTCACTTGTCTTTCTTCCAATCCTTGCCCTTCTCCTTCTTCTTTGACTTAGAAGAATGAGATGAGTCAGTGATAACATTGTTTGATCGAAAATCAATCAAGACATCTATAGTAGCAATGAAACTATGCAGATCTTATACTTTGTACTTGTGTAACTTATTTTGTGCCTAACCTTGCATCCCCGAAACGAAGTTGTGAAACTTATCCTCATCTGACATATTTTGAATATCCAGTAACAGTGATAAAAATTCCTTCACATAGTCCCGTATAGATCTCACTTGCTTCAAACGTTTCAGCCTGTCCCTAGCAACCCAAGAAGAGTTACTTGGAAAGAATTCTCACGCAGTGTCTATCTCAATTGCACCCACGTATTGACCCTAGGCCTGTTGACACTGTCATCATCAACATACTTAGTTTGCCACCACAGAATGGCATCTCTACTAAAATAATGAATTGTCATGATCAATTTGTCATTTTCAGGAACATGTGCAGTAGCTAAATAGTGCTCCAAGTTCCATGAGAAATTTTCCAGTTCTTTTGCCCCATACACTCCATCAAATGATTTGGACTCTGGAATTTTAATTTTGGCATGTTCTTCGCCTCCCCTAGAAAGATTTGCAATAGCCAAGCGGAGAACTATCACTTTCGCTTTAAGATCTTTGTTTTCCTTCTTAAGACCCTCAGTTTGTGCACTCACAGAGTCATGAAAAGCCTGTAACTCAGCCAACTGGCCATCAACAGAACCATAATATGTCTGCATAGTAGCATTGATGCACTGAATCTGTGTCAGGGCATCTATCATGTCTCCCCCAATGTCTGTCACGCCTAGAATAGCTTCCAATCGTGCAACTTTTTTCCATAACTCGTTGTATGAATTTCTACCAGCCATATTCGTGTTGAAACAACCTTCACTCTGATATCAGTTGATATGGGGTCAACCCATGCGATCTAACCTAATTAACAGCCTAACTCACTTAGATTCAACTTACTTTTTGCCTAACTATGATCCAGTCTTAACACAAACACTGTGTACGAAATTAAGAACATAAGCATATACAAGAACGAATTCCCAACTTTCTAATTTAACTCGTACCAATAAAGAAGCACACAAAGACTTAACCTACAAAATTTATCCAGGCCAATATTGTTGTCCAAACTGACTGTTTGTGCCTTTAAATAGGCCACAACATGCCCAGTCATGTGTCAGCCATGTGCCTGCCAACTCGGTTGACATCCCCAACTGATAGGCTTAATTTAAAATTTGAATTACAAGTTTATCCAGGTTTGCTGACATGGCAAAAATGGCTAGAAACTCCTGGTAACTGCCAACTACCTGTGCATGTGTGTGGCACATGCAGACAACCTTCAAATTTGGTGTCAATGCCTTGACTTTGGCGCAGATTTGCACCTGCCCTGCATGTCTCTGTCATGCCCAGGCCCTGCATACGTATATGTGTCATGGCACAGGTCCTGCCCTGCACACCTTACCATTGGGGTCTAATTTTCTGCGTCTTTGACCTTGATCAGCACCAAGCCTCGAACTTGTTTAGCCACGATCTTGCCATGTCATAGCCCTGCTTTGCCTTAGCTTGCCCAGCTTTGTTATGTCTTAGCCACGTCCAGCCTTGCATTGCCTTAGTTTTTTCATCCCTTGCCATGCCTTAGCCGTGCCCTGCCTTGCATGTCTTAGCCATGCCACTGTCAAGGTCTTCCTTAGTTAAACTTTATCTTAACTGAAGTCAAAGGACATTGGCTAGGTTCATCAAGTAAATCACTAGCCAAGCTCGAGCCACTCGAACCATCAAGTTGAGGGTCTGACACCTAACTTCCATAGGATGTCTGATAACTCTCCTCTTTTCTTGGGGGCATATTCTGAAAAATAATATGTGAACACACGAGTTAGAAGAAATTTGTACGTAGAGTGAAAATTCGAGGACGAATTAATATACCAATAATAGATGTCACTTCCTAATGTCATGTAGCCTTCCTATTTTTGATTTGGCACATTTCACACCAATAGTAAGGTCTCTATTAGACACGACTTCATAGACATCTTTGGACACTTGAACCCTATGCTCTAATACCAACTTTTTCACACCTCGAGTCTATATTCTGAAGGTGGTTGGTATTCAAATATCATTTCTGGTCTCAAACAGACCAGTTGACCTGACTAACTTACTTAATGGAAGACTCCAGTATTCAAATAAACTAGAATAGGTACAATAAAGATGCATCTCAAATCTTTTAACAAAATCAATAAACTCAAATGCAATAATATATGAAACTTTAAGTCAAAACTTTCAAGCAAATTAAACTCAAGAAAATGACTGAACAATATCTATCTTGTTTGTGAAGACTCTAAGTATTAACCTTGAACTAGGTATCAGGACAGGTTCACGGCTACCTCAACTGAAATAAAAAGACTAGAAAGTAACAACTCCAGATCTCCCCTGAATATAGGAGGTCTTACCAAAGTTGAGTAGGAAAATGGATGTTTAATGGTGTGTTTGTTGAGGATCTCTATCACCTATGTCTTTATCATAAAACTATGTAGGTCGAATGAACTTCAGTAAATAAAATTAATGAGTATGTAAAAATGGCAAAAAATAGAAACTCATATCAAGATGCTCGACTCATGACTTAACTCTAAAAGCATCTTAACTCAGAAAATATGCAATATAAATAAAGATGTATGCCTTAACAGGTTACTGATGCAACTCAATATGTAAAATATAATACTTTAATTTAAGCTTGAAAATTTCTTTAACCGATAATGATCATATGAGTTTCGTGATGATACAATGTCTTGCCCATGTTGTCATAGCCATCTCATACTTTGGTAGAGTAAAGGACAAATTTAACTTATGGATCCATGTAATAGGACTTCTCAAAAGAAAGTGACGAGTCATACAAGTTTTAGTACAATCCTATCGTACATTAGCTACATAGTTTATGGGGTTCTAGTTGTTATGTACTCTTACCCAAATCGTTGTTCAATACTACTTCCAATATAGTTTAGTATGCTCATAATTCAAGTATGTGAATTTACTCCATTAAGTACATATTCTCTTTTACACTTAGCTTAGCTTTAACTATTCTCAACTCATCTTTTCTTTAAAAATATAGCCTCAAGTCAATGAATGCATAGCATCATGTCATAACTCTTCTTTCTCAACTCAATTTTCAAAAATAATGTTTAAAATTATACATACGCATGCTCAAAAGTATGACTAAATAATTTCTCTTAATTCATGCTCAAATTCATGTTCATGAAAGTAATGAAATTTGTCCTCAAAATGAAGCAATGCATGGCATAATTAAATGCAACTCTTAATTTAGGGTTCATATGAATGCAAATCATGAATTTCGTAATCTCAAACTCAACAATCAATAACTAAATACTTTACTTAAATTCAGTAAGAAATAGCATGCAAACTCAAGAATTTTCACTGTAAAAGAATTGAACTTCACTAATATCTTGACTTGACCGGAAAGGAATCGGTTAGGACACGAGAATGAACTTATATAGTCCAATGTTTTGGTAGCCTTACATATCTTGAATGAAAATTGAACAACCGGATTTTGCTTGTATCTCACCAACCCTAGTTTCTTCTCTTCTCTGAGATCTTCATTCTCAAAGAATTTATGTGTTTTTAAGAGAAACTTAGTGTTGCGTACTTATATGGGACGGATTTTAGTCTCAAAACATCATAGTATAAGAACTAGGAATATATAAAATGTCCAGATTCTCCTTAACATAAAACTAAAAACAAAAAAAAGGGTTGCACAAGTCCGTGTGGACTTGCTCCTTCTTAATTCACTTTTTTCAAAATTTGTCAGGATGAAAAGTTAAACTGATACTGATGAATTTTTCTTTCTCACCAACTTTTTCCAAAATTTCACATCCAAACGTTTCACCCAAGTCTACATTGGCGGACTTAGTTCACCTTAGTACATTTTTTAAAAAACAATTCTTGATTTTTGGACCGATCTTAAATGTGATAGCTTAAGGTGTTACATATGAAATGCATTATATATGCAGCATCTTCAAATTGATGTTGGTGACTGTTATAGCCTTTTGACTTATTGGATGCATTATTTGGTGCATTCCTCCTATTATTGAGTGGTATTCTATGCTTAATTACTCATATGAGTTAATGGTAAAATATGATCATAATTTTCCTAATGTTATAACTTCTATCTCATTATTCACTCTTTATTCTAGCTGATTATTTTTGTAACTTTTGTAATTTTTGGGTCATTTATTTACCTAATTTACTATTCTATAAACTTTCGATTCATTGTGAGGAAAAATTAATCACCTATGAATAGTAATGGTCTTACTTCGTTTTGTGAACAAGAAATGTACAAGAAAATATGAGAAAAGATGAGAAGTATTATATTGTGTTGTGAGATTAATGTAGTGAAAGAGAGAGTTGAGACAAGAAAATTATTCTAGTCTTCAACTAATTCATTAGACAAAAAAAGAGTAACTATATGTTAAAGGAAGGTATTCATTTTGTGGAATTTTTGGACTCTCCGACTAATTCAGAGTTGTTTGAGTTATACAATGTTGTTGAGTTGTTGTATACTGGAGAAGACAAGTCAAGTGATATACTGTCAGATTGATGTAAATTATGTTGCAGTGAGCTTAAACCTCTTTTAAAAGAACAAGATATTTGTGACCCACCCTGAATGAAAATTTTATTCTATTTTATTATTTTATTTTCAACCGTAATTTATTTTAATTTGTGGTATGTATACCAACATGATTAATGACACAAATATCTATAACACGTTTTTAATCCAATTTTCAACTTAATTATAAAATTTGTACTCCTAATCTATATTTTAATTTTCACTTGTCTTTAACGGAATGTAAAACATTTAAAAAATCATATAATATATGGGTTTAATGGTTTACTATAAATAGCCAAGTGTACCAATGAGAGTTTAATGGTTTACCATAAATAGTTGTGGGTTCAGCCCCCTTCCCCTTTTGATCAACCAATAATTTATAATAATATTTTAAATTTAATTTTTAAATATTTATAGTAAATTAATAGTGGGCGGAGGGAGTCTGTTTTTCTCATTCTTCCAGAATGCGTTCCCAACACGGCCAACAAAGAGGATATTTGCACGCAGTGAATTTGAGACGATGACAATTTCTGGAGTCTACACTTATACGTTATGACAATAATATTTTCCCTAAATTTCAAAAAAAGAAAAAGAAAGAGAGAATAACTTTTCTAATAAAGGTAGAAAAATTAACTTTTTCACGCAATTAATATCTATTATGTGAGCGAAATGTAAAAATAAAAAAAAACAAAATGCTCAATTGTGGGCGAATTGTTAAAAAATTAATAAAATATCAGTTGATATAAACGATTGTATGATGTCAGTTAAGTAAAAAACAAATCATTTAAAACTGAGTAATTTGTCGGTTTAGGTTACATAAAAAGTTAAGTGTCTCCTTGTGCATTTTAATGACAAAAATTGTGCTTTTGACTTCGAACTCAACTAAAATATGAATACATTATTTAAAAAAAATACATTAAATGAAAATTAATCTATCACATCCAACCATAAATTAATTCACGTACCTTATATTCATTCATCTTCGTGTGAGACACGTAATAAAATTTTTGGTTTTTAAGTTATATTGTCTGCGAAGCATGTGAAATTTGAATTCATACATAAAAAATCAAAAAGTGAACCAGTGAATCCATGGTTTTGAGGTCCTCTTTCATTGTGAACCAGGAATATTACCATTGAAGCCGCTAATTATGACTTTCTTAGTACTTTATGTTGGAAATTATTGCTTTAAAGCCAACATATGGAATCATAATCCCCCAAAGTTTTCTTTCTCTAGTATTTAATTAAAAATAAGCGGCAGAGTCAGAATTGCTATTAAGAACGATATTTAAAATATAAATACGAAAATATACAAATTAGCCGAATTTTTTTTGATATATGTTATATATATATTAAAAAATAATTTTAAAATATATAAATAATAAAAAATTTTATCGAAGCGAGTTCGAATAAAACCCTAACTTTAAGTTGGCTTCACTTTTGATGAAAACCTTTAAAAATGAAGATGGAGATAATATATTACTCTTTTAATTAAGGATATTCATGTCCATTACAATATATTTTCTCAGGTCAATAATAATATTTTTGAATCTTAACTTGAATTATTTCTTGTAACTGTAATATCATATAACTATTGGAGCTTCGGCTACAGGCACTGTGGGGATGGTTCCAGAACTGACTACCTACTTAAATAAGTCAGTACTTGTTTTGCAATAGTAGGGTCCAAGGAAGGGAGTCCTGCAGCCCTATTCTGGATGTTCCCTTCTATCTCTACATTCTATTCTACTTCCAACTTCACTTTCTCCTCAAGCTCCACTTAAGATGCAGGTTGGGTCTCTCCAGCTGGTACCACATCAGTCTTGGTGGGTGCTATCATTTCTCTACCTCAGCCTTTTTCTCTTCCTCTCCCTTGGCCCTTGCTTCTTATGGCAGGCACCTCTATGGGCTTTTTGGCGCAAGCTATTAAGGTACTATTGTATAGCGTGTTAATCATTTGCGGACAGAAGAGTGAAGAAAATTAAATATCAATTTAGATCGTCAAATATCAATTGGAATCAAATCATAACATAAAAATATGAAAGAAGAAAACATAAGAGATATTCCTAAAGTCCCATAGCCTCTCGAAAAAAAGTACAAACATCTTTGTACCATCCTGCAAGATTTTATCAGTCTTGTTTTGATATAATGAAATCAACTAACCTAAATTTTGATACCAACTTTATCACGGTCCCTAACGGATCGTGAGTGATACCCACACTAACCTTTCAATGGGAGAATCAATAATCCAACACAGTTAACTGAACTAACATAATTTTAACAAGTCTAAAATTACGAAAGCAAGTTTAAACTAACTGAACTATTTGAGTTTCATAACTTGGCAAAACATAAACAGTGCAAAAATACTACCAAGAATTGAAAGTCATTGTACCAAAATTTTAACTATAAGTCTAACATTCGGGATGCAACCCCAAAACTAAAGCAAACAAATAAATAAAAGAAGTTTGGGTCCAAAATTAAACGGACCGAGATAACGAATGAATTCATAGTGGCCAAAATATGTTGTCTCACCCTTGGATTCTAGAATCAACGATCTACTAGCTAAAGTCTATCCATAGCCGCCTGAAGATGTTCTGCACTCAAGCAAAAAAGAGCAAGTGCAATATAAGTACACACAAACAACAGTGTACTGGTAGGATCACACGACTACTCCAATAAGTAAGATATAAGCAAGTAGCTACGACACAATAATTCATACACATACTGAAATTAATACCATGTCACAACTTATACTCATATACCATTCTCAAGTTATCAATTTAATGCAATTTCAATCGCAGACCTCTCATGGGATCCAAACCCAAACAACTATGTGTCAGAATGATGTCCAATCAAATAAAATATAGAAATATGACATTCAATCTAATAATTTGTTAGAACATGACACCCGATACAATAATGAGTTAGAACGTGACACCTGATTCAATAATACGTCAGAACATGACACCTGATCTAATAATATGTCAGAATGTGACATCCAATCTAAATCGTAATCACAATCATAATCACATCTACAATGAATAATGCACCACAAATCAAGTTTAACTAATAGGTGCATTGAATGCAATTAGACTATGATAAGTTATCTATTAGTTTACATTTTTGGTCCCTTTTTCACATAAATGCAAGAAGTACTATGAATTAGTTAACATGTATATATCACACAAATAAAAATATTAAACTATCACTTACATTGAATTCAAGCCTTAAACCCTATAGAAGTGGAGCTTTCCCCTTTTTCAAAGTCCTAACTCATTCTTGATCTGTAAATAATCAAGGAAATACACACCATCAACAATAATGGCCTAGTTTATCCGAATTATAATAAAATTCTAATTTTTGGCTACTTTCATTAACATCACCCTCAACTAGGACTTTTTCCCATCATCAATTACAAGTCCAAATCTTTCCCTATATCAATTCTCCCTAGAATCGAAGGTCTAGGAATTAAAATACAAGTTAGGGAAAGGATTAACTTATCTATAGCAACAAAATTGGTGAAAAACTTACAAGAAATAGCCCTAGGTCATTTCTGGTCTCTCAAGGACGAAGTGGGAGAAATAAAAATATTTTTGGAATTTTTTTGAATTAAAACCCGCAACTGTACCGCCATGGCGGTCACTTACTCTGCCATGGGACCGCTGCCACAGTGAGATCAATCCCGCCATAACAGGTTGCATGGAGATAGAAACTTTATAAACTCGCGTTCCAACCCCCTATTTACAACACATTATCAGTTTATGATATTCAAAAACATACCCTTAGCACCAAGATCAATTTTGAGAGTGACTCGCCTGAATTTAATTCCGTAAAGCTGTATAGGCTCCATATCCTCATAGATATCAACTCGAACGATCAAATTTACAATCCAACTCTCAATCCATTACTGGATTACCCTAAATCTCACATGACCCAATTTTCATTTGAAGCTGGTTTAGGCTCAAGATTTCAAATTTGTTATTCGAAAGTTTTCTAGCCCAATTTTCTTTTCTGCTGACTTATTCATAATGACAGGGTTAGATCATTACACAAGTTAAAGGGGCTATTTCTGTATTTGACATTAAAAACTGAAGTCATAGTTCTCCATCATATGAATATATGCAAATTGAAGTCAAATTCAAATTAACTATGTATCAAAACACCATACCATAAATATCAAAACTGAACTTTAAAATATCAAATTATATCAAATTAACTTGATTTGATAATGATATATTAATATTTTTTTTAAAAATCAAAAAATTAAAATTATCGAATTGAAATTTTACATATCGTCCACATGACCTCTTCTATGATTAATAATAATAGAAAAAATACATCATTATCCTCCTAAACTTAAACCATTTTTTAATAAGGCACCTTAAGTTTGTGGGGTCCTATTACCCCACAAAACATTTCAAAATCATAATAAATATACACTTTTTGCACAACTTGTATTCTCAATGTTTGAGCGTGTGTCTCACCTCCAATTAATAAAATAATTACTTTTTTTTTAACTCATTTAGTAAAAATTGAATAAAATCTTAATCTATGAACATTTAGTCTTGACACACTCCATTTAGCCCTAAACCCCTTCCAGATTTTATTGTGCTCTCTCTCTCACACACACACTTTAATACATTAAAATAAATTTATTTTATGGTGATAATTTCTTGAATTATGGAGTCAAAACAAAGAAGTGAAGGCTCATATGTTAATGGCTTCTTGATTTGAATACAAATTTTGATTAAAAAATATTCCTTTTATATAGTAGTGTTCAAGAGGTATGGATCGATATGAAAGATGAATTGGTCAAAGGTTCTTCGAAAAATGATTTTTTTTTTAAATTATTGTTTTCGCGATTTAATTTGTTGTTATTTTTCTTCTTGTACTGTCTATTCATGGGTATATAGTGTTAGTTTCGGGATAATTTGAGTTTGAATATTTTTTTCATTGATTTTAGTGTTGAAATTTGTTTGCAATTGCATTTTCTGAAGTTACAAATTAAATTAAAAAAAGAAAAGAAATTGAAGCTAGTAAAGATAGATGAATTTTTTGTTGAGGATATATATATATATATTTTGGATTGTAGATGGAAAGCTCTTCAACATCTATCGGTGGAGGTTTTAGAGAAGATGGGAAGTGGATCGTTTAATTAAAAAGAAAATTTAAAATTGGTAGTGCCATGTGGCATTTTCACACTGGTTTGGGAGTGTATTTTTACTCCTCCACGTGCCTATCAAATGTGAAAAAAACAATTATTGTGAAAATGGATCAGAAGTGTATATATATTATGATTTGAAATAGTTTCGTTGGATAATAGGACCCCCGTAAACTTAAAATATCTTATTCAAAAAAACAATTTGAGTTTAGGGGAATGATGATGTATTTTCTCATAATAATAAGCTTGATACACATTTGTGCACAGAGAATACGTAAGAGTCGTAATTAATATGACTTTGACTCCTCCTAGTTCTCCAATTTTTCTCCATTAATTTATTATAGTGGTTAGTAATGGAATATTGTCCTTCATGAGTGAGATTGCGGGGTGTGTGGGGGTACCAAAGGAAATATTTTTCATCAAAAATATATTTTTTAAAAATGTTTAATTGGAAATAAGTTGGTTTTTAATTTATTTTTTTATATTTGGTTGGTAAATGAAAATAATTTTCTATTGTTTGGTTGGGGAATGACGATATTTTTTTAAAAAATTTTTAGCTAAAGAATATAAATTATTTTTTTAAAAAATAGTTTCTGACATGAAAATTAACCCCAATAATTGATTCGGGATCTGACCCAACACTCAACTTGGAACTCCATCCCTATAATCGATTTAAAATTCAACCTCGAGATCCAACCCAGTGTTTGACCTCGATATTCAAACCTAGACATGGGGATTCGACGATGTGACAACCCGACTCAGTATCGAACTTCCAAATCAAGACCCCGTCCCCAACACTTGATGCAGAACCCAACCTTCAATCGAAATTCATCTCAACTTCCAACTCAAGATTCAACTTTCAAATTTAGATTTGACCGCGACTTTCAACCGAAACCCGACTTCAGAGTTCAGACCCAACTATCAAATTGAAATTTAATTTTTTTTTAAATAAATTTTTTTAATATTTTTTTGGGAGGGAGTTAGTAGGGGGATTAGGATAGGAATGGGGTAAAAAATAAAATTTTTGAAACTTTGAAATATTTTTCAAAAACTAATTTTTAATTTTTTCTTTTAGCAAGAGGGGGGGGGGGGGGGGGGTTGGTGGGGAAGGAGTGTCGGAGTAGGGAGTTGGGGTAAAGAAGTAAAATTTACAAAATCTGAAATATTAATTTTTGGGGATAAACAAAATGAAAATTTTAATTTTTTTAAAAAAGAAATTAAAAAATTAATTTATTTTGGAAGGGGGTCGACGTAGGAGTGGGGTAAAAAAAAAAATTGTAATTTGAGATTGAAGGAAAGTTTTGGAAAATGTTCTCATTGTTTTCGAAAAGATATTATTTTCCTTAAATTTGATAAAAATAAATTGATCTGAAAAATATTTTTAAAAAATTTAAGCTAATCAAATATAAAAAAATTAAAAAATATTTTCCTCCCTACCAAACACACCCTACATCTGCTATGAGAGTACCATTTTGACATTACTTCCTCCAAAGACATCAAGATTTTCTAGTATTAGATATTGTCCAGTTTAAAATTAAAATTATTAGGTATTATATAAAAAGATTGTCATTCTCTTTTAAGTGGAAATGATATCTTCTTATAAATACTTATAAGTTGCACCAAGAAAATAGTTTTTTTTTCAAAAAAAATTTATGTGTAGAAAAAATATAAAACTAAAAGTAAGTTTGAGAAAGGCTGTAAAGTCAAATTTCTCCTCTTCTTTTTTTTCTTTTCTTTTTTTGTTTTGTGTTTGGACTTGCTAAAAGAAGTATCACAAAAATTGAGTAGGGGAAGTAATAGTTTTTCCATTTCAAAATAAGTATTTTTTCTGTCTCATTTTAGTTGTCATGCTATATTTTTCGAAAGTCAATTTAACTAATTTAAAAATAAAAATTTAGATATTAAAAATCTATCAGAAAAGTATTATTGGTTGCAATTTTTTTCATATGAATATAATGAAAAATCATATTTTAAAATATTAATCAAAGTTTACATAGTTTGACTCTAAAAATAGAAATCATGATAACTAAAATAGAATGGAGAGAGTAGCATTTTAAATTAGGTTAGACACATCTCTTAAGAAAATACTCATTTCTAAAAAGTAAAATGTATTTTTTCTAATTTCCCATTAGTAAATATTTAAAAAAAATATATAATTCTAATAGTTTCTTGATTATGTAAAATTATCTTTATTTTTAAAAAAAATAAAATGTCGTTAAAGCCTTCTTGATCATATGAAATACTATATATTCTGAAATAAAATAAAAAATAAAAATACTTATTTCGAAATGAACTAAAGAAATATGATGAAATTTTTTGAAAAGGAAGAAGTATCAAGCTATCTTTATGCGCGACACAATGTTTTTCTAAAGAGAGCATCTTATTGGGATTTTGAAAGGGAAAGAATGTGTATGATTCACAAATTAATGTAAACTATATAAAAGTAGTAATATTAATATTATCCTGCTGGGAAAGTTCTAGATGGGGTGTGAATTTGGATTTTTTTTTTCTCGGAGGAATCTTAATAGCTCAGCTGGTTGACTATCTAAATTTTCACCTTGTTGGTGAAAGTTCAAATTCCCACGTTATAATTCTCTCCTCATTTTCATTTTCCTTACTCCCATTTAAAAAAAACACTACTTTTTTATTCCACCTGACAGGATTATGTTTTGGGGTTAAAGTGTACGCATTTTATCAGCATCTCATAAAAATAAAGAGACTGTTCATGAAAAAATCTTTGACTTACTTATTTTCAGGGAAAAAGTGAATCTTAATGGAAAATTAAGGAAGTACTCCCGTTTACTTTTACTGTTGGTTTATTATTTTAATTTAGTAGAATTTATATAAATCACATAGTATAGAGAGTTAATTATTATTTTTTTCTATTCTTTTTTAATTTATAGAAATCCTTTAAAAAACATGGAAATCAAGATACATTAATTCAGTAATTCGGATACATCAGTAATTCGAATACAAAAATTAAGGTTTTCAAGTATCAGTAAGTAACATTTAAAACATAATACATTGAACATAGAGATTAGCTAAGAATAAAAATTAATTTATTCGGATTACTGAATTATTGTATTTCTAAATTATTGAATTAATGTATCTAGATGGAAAGAAATTTTTTTTGAAATTTTTTAGAATGAATAAAATAATAAAAAATATGATAAATAAAGGAGTGCAATTAGACAATTTTTCCTTTAATGTATCCATTTTATTTTTGTAATTCATTTAAGAAAATGTTTTTTTCCTTTTTTGATAATTATTAGTTTTTGACACAACAGGAACAGGGTGGGGATATTACTTTATTGGGAAGACTTGACGTAGGAACGATCTCATCAATTTACGTTTGCATTTATACATCATAAAACTTTTCATAAAGCAAGTCTACATTTCATTTACCAACTTTCCAAGTCTTTTCTTCACTCACTTTTTATTTTTTTATTACATATATAGCACACGTTTCAGAAGTTCTTTGAATAATTTCAGTGCTTTAATTTATTTGTTGGATTGACACACAAAAAAATAAGAAAAGAGTTTTTTGAATTTTGTAATCTTTAACTAAGAATATATAAAATATATTAATATTTTTTTAAAATTTAATATTCTAAATATGTCATGTGAAAAATTAAAATTTTAAAAGTTGCTAAAATAAAAAGCACTGCTATGAATTTGTGTTTTTGCGACATTCCAAAATAGATATAATAAGTTAAAATCCAACTAGTATGACATAAGCTATGAATTTTGTTGATAAATTGGTCAGGCTAATAATAATTATTTTTATTATTCATTGCTAAATATATAAAATTAACGATGAATTTTGTTGGAGAAAATGCAGGAGCTCGTGGTCTAACGTCAGTAAAAAGACTTGTACTTAAAAGATAGCAAAAAAAAATATACGTGTATTATATTCATACAAAATTTCATAAATTTTTGAGAAATATTAACTAGCATGTGTAACATTAATATCAGTTAATGTCTTTGGACTCGGATCAAACATAGGGTCGGAGCCACCCTTGGTGGAGGGGTGTCAAGCGATACCCTTTGTCAGAAAATTACATTGTATATGTAGGTATATAATTGATATCTTTTGACATATGCTAAATGTTTAGCATAGCGATTAAGGGGTTGTAAAAAATGTTTGAGGTCATGTATTCTACTTTTGATAGTAATATATATATTTTTATTTGACACCTCTTATTACAAATTCTGGCTCCGCCACTCATCAAACATCAAGCAATGACTTGTTGATCGATTTTTCAATATATTCTAGAGTTCGATATTTAAAAAATAATACTAGAAAATCAAACGAACTCAATTAATATTTTTTTAAGAAAAAAATATAAAAAATGACCTACTTGGAAAATGAATCGAGCTCGATTGCTTTATGGGTCGATTTTGTGTAGTCATGAGATCATTGTTTACCAACGACTTTGAATAGGAATATTCAACATTTTAGCTTTTGATTTTGGTCATGATTTTAAGAGTGCGGCTTTAATTATTATTAGCATTTAGCCATAATATTTTTTGGTCAAGTTTTATTATGTTTTTTTATCATAATTTTTTAAAACAATATTTGACTTTATAAAAAAATATGATTTATAAGTTTTAAAAATAATCATAAGTTTATATTAGAGTATCAATTTATAATAAACATATTTCATGATAAATTAAATTCATAGACTACATTTATATAGGAACATCCAATTTTATTTTTTAAATCACTTTTAACAACTTACATGGAACAATATTATTATATATTTGAGAGTTAAATAAAAATAAATATATCATAAAAAGAAATATAATATTCCTTCTGGTCCCTTTTATATGTGACATTTTGTGATTACACTTATATTAAGAAAAAAATAATTTTATTATTTTATCCTTATTTAATATACATTAATTGTTTTCTTAGTTCTTCTCTACTCATCAAGTCTTTGTTGTTAGAGATAAAGAGCTCAATTGATTTTCTAGCTCATTATAAATATTTTAAAATTGTATACTAATTTTTTTGAAAAATCTTTGTTTATATATATTCTTTCTTTCAATTTATGCGATAAACTTAATCAATTAAAAAATATATGCTCTTAATAAAAAAAGGCCAAAATATTTTTGAATTATTCAAAATAAGTCAAAATTTTCATTATGTTTTTAGATTAAAAAAATTGCCCTCGTCGTTATATTTTCTTGCTCAAAATTACCTTCTTCTAATGGTTATTAGAAAATAACAGAAAATGTACCAATATTTTACCCTTGAACTATTTTAAATAGGATATAGAATAAGTTCAAGACAAGCGGTCTTAATTATATTTTTAATATTTTATTTATATTGGATTCATTTATTTGGCAAAAGATCAAAAAGGTGTACTTTTTAATTCAATTTTTTATATTTATTTTTAAAATATTACAATATTTTTTCATATTTTAAAACTTTATGTTCAGTTAAATTACACTATATGAATTGAGGAGGAGGAAGAATGTAATATTCAAAAATAAAACATAATAACTTTTTTTTAAACAAATTTATTTATTTTAATATCGTAAATGATAATATTAGAAGGTTCCACCAATATGATTGGCCTATTAGGAAGATACTTGGTTAGAGCCAAAAATGGTCCGATAATATTCGTGTGGTAATAATATGCTGTTGCTGTCACATTGTTCAGTCAATAAAGTGGAAACATCTTTTTTTATGTTGAATGAAAATTGAAATGAGAATAACAATTTGCCTTCCTAGAACATTCTATGGCCGGTGCTAAAACATAAATAATTATTGATTTTTGAGTGTCAAATGGACGAATTGATTTAAATTTAAATGGACAAATAGATTTAGTTATGTTGCACAATGAGAAAATTTTCATACCTAATTTTTTATGTTATCAGATCAGGAATCATCTCATCCAATGTTGAACCCTCGAAAAATTAAAATTGTTCATGCACCAGATGCTAAGCATTTGGGCGTGAGGTAGAGCGTTGCAGAATGAAAAAAGTCTCACATTAATGATTAATGAGATGGGTGAACTCTTTATAAAGCTTGAACAATCTTTCTTCTTTTGATCTAACTTTTGAGGTGTAAGTTAAGTCAAAACCTAATTTTACATATTAAAATAAATTATATTAAGAGGCTAAGAAATGAATTTTAGTTTAATTCCTTGTTACTTTGTGCTTTTATAATTTTCATGTGACTAATTAAATTAGTTTGTCTTTATTATGACAATTATAACATATCAAACAAAAAAAAAAGATCACTTTAACAAATACATGAGAAAAGATGAAGACAAAACTGCCTTCTTTTCTTATAGTCTCTATTCATATCCTCTGGACAGTTCCGTTTCGCAATTGCAGTTTGAATGTATTTTATTAATTCGAACTTGCATATCAACAGCAGAGTCTATCATTTTTTTTTTTAAAACATATTACTCTCTTCGTTTTAAAAGAAATAACTTACAGTAAAATCTATCACAATTAGTTATTGAGATGTTAATTAGTAAAAAATTATAATTTTTTATTTTTTTTCATGTTAAATTCAATTAAAAAAATATAAAAATTTAAGTGAAGCGAATCTATGCGGAGCAGATTAAAAATGAAAAAAATCATAAAGCCGTACAGGTTTAACTCAACTCGCCCTCACCCTGCCCCACCCCGCCCCGCCCCATCCCATGGCCATCCCTAATTAATGGGTTAATGACCCGCTCACACTTGTACGAATTAAATAACTCATAGAGTATTAGAAAAATCAATTAATTCGTGATCATTTATGGGGACAGTCTTATATTACCAAATGAATTTGACATATAATAATAGGTAAATTTCATAACAGGTCTTATAAATTAATTAATTTTTTACCTCCAGTTAAATTATAATAAAAGTGTCAAAAAAATTATAATAACTCAAACTTAATGCAAAATCGATAGTAATGAACCCTTTTAGAGCTCATATAATATTTCTTTGTAAAATATCAGTATGTTTTTAGTTTCTGGAATTTATGTGCGTGTCCTTTCAAGTAATTCTATCAAAATAAGTACTAACATAGATTCATGTAAAAATAAATATATTTATTTTTAACATTAATTACTTGTTTTCCTAATATTTAAAACTAAGAATCAATTAGTATGAGTATTATGATAAAATAATCATACTAATCATTATTTCTTGTAAAAGATTTGTAAAGTTGAAATCGGACAAATAAAAGTGAACAAGGAAGTAACAAGGTCCTTAATCCACAGCTCTTGTGGCATCTCTTGAAATAAGAAACAGTACGATGTACCTACGAAATAAATTTTACTTCTTTTTATCCAAGATAAATGTGAAATAACAATACATGAGTAATTTGTTAATTGTACAATTACGTTAACATTTTCTAAGGTTGATCAAGTAATAAAGTTACACATGCACTTTTTTCCCTTTAAAGTTTTTCTTTACCAATTATAATCATCTAGATCAAAGGAGGAAAGAAATTCATTAGCTGTAAAAGGTGATGGTGGACACACAAGTCCACAATAATCAATTGAAGGAGCTACAAAATCAATTTTACCATCAACTTCAAATGGTTCTGTCCAAAAACTCCCACTAGTAATTTCCTCCAAAGCTAATTCTTCTTGAAAAATGTCTTGTTGATAATCAAGACAGGAGAGTTCTTCACTTGATGACTCTTTTGGTGACCACTCTGAACTTTCCAATATTATTCTTTCATGTGAACTACTCACACTAGCATTTGCATTTGTATTTTCCACACTACTCTTTCTTTTGGTGTTATCACTTCCACTATTCTTGTTATTGCATTTCTTGCTTCCTTCACTTGAGTTATTCGCGCGCTTCTTCAATGCTGTGTGCCAATGATTCTTTATTTCGTTGTCAGATCTTCCTGGCAAGTGAACAGCAATGGCGGACCATCTACAAGTACACAAGATTAAGAAAATTAATTTCATGTGTGATTACTAAAATGTCCACGTCACATCAAAGAAATTGAATCACATCTTATTGTACTTGTAAAATGACAAAACAAAATTATTATCACATTATTAGATCTGACGACACAACGAATTCATATCAATGTTGAAAATTTTAAAAATTGAACTTTTGTTAAATTTAAATCCTGAATTCATCTCCAACTCTCACAGCATTGATGGTACAATTGGAGATGTATGTGTAAGAAGAATACGTACTTATTTCCTAGTTGAGCATGTAGTTTCAAGATGATTTCATCTTCTTCTTTTGTGTAGTTTCCTCTTTTAACATTAGGCCTTAGGTAATTCATCCATCGAAGTCTGCAGCTCTTTCCACATCTTTCGAGTCCTAATTCACCAAGATCAATAACATATCGATCAGTTAAACATAAAACCTCTGCAATATATAGTATGATTCAAAATTCAATTTGATTGTATTCTCACCAGCAAATTTTGGAAGCTGTCTCCAGTTCCATGATCCATATTTGGTAATATATGCTGCTAATTTCCTGTCTTCTTCAGGTGTCCAAGTACCCTTCTTCCTTCCATTTTCGTCGCGGCAAGGCGTTCTCACCATCTCTCTATTTATTAATTAATTCTCTCCAACAACGACAAAGATGGAATTGTTTCTATAATTAAGTGAACAAACCTGATCATATCACTAAATTCTCCAGAAAATTGAGCCTATTTATAGAGAGGAAACATGAAACACGTTTTAAAAATGGGACCTAGGGAGTCTTTTTAAAAAAAAAAGAAAATTCCATTATCTTTCGTCAATGATATTTTTTTTCCCTTTACTCGTTAAGCATTTATTTATCAAATGGACCAATCATATAGTAAAACTTTAGTCCCAGTGGAATTACACGGAAAAATATTTGTACAAACCAAAGGGAAAAAAGTATGATTCTTTGGAAAATACCCTGACATATTTTAGAATAGATACTTTCGTCCTATATGCTAATTTACTTTGCAATTTTATGTTCTATCTCGTATCTTATGTGTATAATATCAGATAAATGATGAGTGTGTTTATTTGTTCAATTTTATATAAATTTAAATGTTTACTTTATCATGGTAGCTCAATAAAGTTTGTAATCGTGGCGAGAGATTATTTGGAGACCTTGTTAATTTTTTTAAAAGAATTTGCCAAATTTAATTTTGAAAGCTCTTTTTTTGAAGATGAAATTGTTACAAAAATTGTTGATATTATTTTGTAGGCAATATATGCATTTGTAAGCAATAATATAACCTCTTTATCTGATTGAGTATATTAATTATAATATTATTTTATATGTGCGTATACCAAATTTTTTAACAATTTTAATTTGAAAGATAAATCTTAACTATCAATATGAGTCATTATTATATTTTAAAGATATTTTTTACTAAAATAATATTTTTCTTTTGTGTTCTCATCACCTAGTGATTTTAATATTTTGTACTAAATAAAAAGTCAAAAATAATTTTTATATACTTTAAATTATTTAATCTATTTTAACGTAAATACACTTTTTATTTTAAAGTACCTAACTTTATAAATAAAAAATATTTACAAACTTATTATTAGTGGAAAATGGCCCCCAAAAAATTTTGGGGGCCTAAGGCATCCTGTTTCATTCTAAGTACTTAGCTCTAGATTAAAAATAAATATTTTATTTGTCAATTTTGGTAAGTCCCGAGAATTATTTTTTTTTCGTACTAGTCAATTAGTAGTAATTAACTCTCTACTACAAATTTAGAATTTTAAAATATCATTAATAAAATTATTTTAATAAAAATATAGATTTAATTAAAATATTTTACGGAGGGTGTCAAATCAACAAAAACCAATTAATATGAAATTATTTATTTATATATTTTCTTTATCCATTTGTTTTTATGTTTATGCCTGTGTTTGCGGACCATATGACATCGTACAACAAAAAATCTCAGTGTGGACCAGCCAAACACAGTGTATATCATTTAAACACACACCCTTCATGGACATGATTGCATGCTAGATTTTTACGTCACTATTTTGATTGAATTTATTTTATCTTTTATCCATTTTTGTAAGGGAAATTTTTTATCACATAACTAATCTATCTATATCTATACTATCTATGCTAAGATTCTGTTTAGATTATTTTTTTATTATTTTTTATAAAAATATTATTTAATTATATTTATAATATTAATTTTTAAAATATATGGAAAGAAGTGATAAAATAAAGACTTTTAGCCGTGAAAAGATTCCTAAATCTTCCTTATTTGATAAACTTCTATTTCTTCCTTATTTGAATTAAAAAAATACTTTGCAATCGCTAAGAAAAAATCTAATTTACCATGAGTTCTAATTAGTGATAGAATCTCTATATATAAAACGTTTATAAATAAATAATTTATCAAAATTAGTGAATTCTTTATCTTTTTATAAGTTCATAATTAAATTTAATTTTTCTCTGTAATGTTTATTATCAAACGAGGTACACGTTTTGATCATGGGCAAAGTGCGTACAACAAGACTAAGGGGTGGATGTTCGGTTCTTTGGTTCGATTTTAGCAAATTTCAGTTCGGTTCTTTGGTTTTCGATTTTGAAAAAGTGTGCACCATATACCGAACCAAAATATTTTGGGTGGATTTTATTTAGTGTTTTTAAAATGGTTTTTGGTGCAAACTAATGAAAAATAAAATGAGGACAAAATCAAAGTATAAGACACTTAAAAACTTAAAATCAATATAAGTGATGATGTGCTTCCATGGAACACTTATTATGGTTAAGAAATTATATTTATCTTTGCCAAGAACTTACGTCTCCAACTATTGCTTGAGGAAAACAAGCACGAAGACATCCTTTACCTAACATAAATCGACAAAAATATGTTTGAATTTCTCTTCAAAAATAATATTTCAAGTTAATTATATAAATTATAAATTTATTGTTACTTTAACTTGTTTCATGAATAATTTAATTGCTAATTAATTTATATGCATATAAATATAATTTTATTATTTTAGTCTAATACATGTATAATTCACGCAATAAATGTCAATAATTATGTGAGACACGTAACGGTGGACAATAAGAATCCCTCTCTCTCATTCTGCACCAGGAATATCACTATATATTGAAGCCGCAATTTATGACTTTCTTCCTAGGATTTTTCTTTTTTTCATTTGGAAATTATTGGGCATTTGTCTTGATTTTTTTAAATATAATTGAGGGTTTTTTTTTAAAGGAAAAAAATTACGGAGTCTTTATATTTGGTGAGTAATTTTTCATGTATGAAAAGAATTTATGACTCTATAAATAGATGTTCATTCCTTCTAATTTGACAACATTCACAATGTAGTCTGAGGAGCTTTGAGAGTTTTGTGTAGGTGGAGAAAAGGTGAGATACTAGTGTTACTTGTGTGAGCCAACTTTTATTCTGAGTGAATTGTGTGAGGTTATTTCTCTCGATATTGTAATGGATTGCTCATATTCTTTTATGGATGAAATCACGTTAAATATTTGTGTCCTTTTTAATATATTTATTATTTGTATTTTTAGTCTTGATCTTTCGAAGTTGCATTACTAACTTCCACATGATACTTGATTATTTCGATCCTAACAAAAATTGACACATAGCATCATAATCAGCTAGATTTCTCTTGGTTGAGTATTATAAAGCTTTGATAAAATTATAAGTACAGTTTTTATTCTTAAAAAAGTATAGTTAAATTTATACATGTTCAGTTGAAGAACACGTACATTGAATTAACCATATGACAAAATTACAATAAAATATCTTGCAGGAAATAAATGATAAACAGGTGGACAAAGTACTACAATATCATTTGAGAGATTGATGGAGCTAAACAGAAAATATCGTTACTCTTTCATAGCATTGATGGAACCATTCCAGGATCCATCCCAAATTGAAGAATACAGACGAAAGTTAGGGTTCAATCATGTGGCAGCAAATGTATCAGGTAAAATATGGTACTTCTGAAGAGAGGAGTGGGAAGAGGTGGTATTACTGGATACTATACAACAAGTCTCACTGAAGTTTACATGCAATAATAAGGTATTCATGATATCGGTAGTATACACCAGATGTAGCTCCTTGGAGAGATTAGAATTGTGGGATGAATTACAAAGTATAGCCGACCAGTGTGATGTCCCCTGGATTATAGGAGGGGATTTTAATGTGATATTGAACGAAGAAGAAAAAATGGGAGGACAACCTTTTCAACAACAAGAGGCTTTGGATTTTTCTACGTTCATAAATAATTATGTACTATCTGAGGTGATTTTTTCCGGAAGTAAATACACGTGGTGGAATGGGAGAGTGGAAGGAGCCTGTATATTCAAAAGGCTGGACAGAGTACTTATTAATAATGAATTTCTAAGCCTTTTCCCGTCTGCAGAGGTGCAACATCTCATTCGACAAGGATCAGATCATGCCCCTCTCCATCTTGCTTGTAATACAGAAGAAGCAACCCATATAAAGCCTTTTCGATTTTTAAATTTCTGGACTAAGCACAGACAGCTTAAGGAGATTGTAAAAAAAAACTGAAAATCTGATTTTGTGGGCAGTCCATTTATTGAAGTTCAGGCTAAATTAAAGAAAGTTCGGAAAGCATTATCGATATGGAGTAAAGAGGTGTATGGTAATATATTTCAGCAAGTTACAACCATGGAGGATGTTATTAGAGTCAAGGAAGCACAGTTAGAGATGTATCCAACTCCAGCAAACAGAGAGGAGCTCAAAAAAGTAGAAGCATCCCTTAAAAGATGGTTAAAAGTGGAGGAGGACTATTGGCAACAAAAAGCTGGAATGAAATGGTTGCAGATGGAGATAGGAACACAAAATTTTTTCATTCATATATGAAAGGTAGGAGAAGAAGACTGCACATTGACAAAATTGTAAATGAGGAGGGGGAAAACATAAATGAGGAGGAGCTAATAGGTAAGGAAGCTGTGCAATATTATGAAAAACAGTTTGGGGCAGAGCTACATACAGGAGAATATGGTATGCTTAACCATATCCCAAAGCTGATATCAGAAGAGGATTATGAGAACATGATAAGGCTGCCAGACATGGAGAAAGTTCGAAGGGAGGTATTTATTCTAAACGAAAACAGTGCTAGTGGACCAGATGGTTTTACGGATGCCTTTTATCAATGCTGCTGGGACATAATTCGGGAGGATATTACAAAGATGGTGAGAGATTTTTTCTGTGGACAAGAACTGACCAAATTTGTGACTCACACAAATTTAATTCTTATCCCTAAAAAAGAGGTGGTAAAGGGATTTTCTGATTTAAGGCCTATAAGCTTAAGCTCATTTACTAATAAGATCATTTCTAGAGTGTTACATAGTAGATTGGAGAAGATACTGCCAAAGATCATATCTCAGAATCAATCAGGTTTCCTAAAAGGAAGAATCATTGCTGAAAATATTCTACTTGCTCAGGAAATTATAAGAGATATCAACAAAAGAAATAAGAATGTAAATGTGATGGTCAAATTGGATATGGAGAAGGCCTATGATAGAGTATCCTGGATCTTTCTAACCAAAGTACTCCGAAATTTTAGATTCTCAGAGGTGATAATAGACATGGTTTGGAGATTGGTATTCAGTTCTAATCAATGGAAGAGCTCATGGTTTTTTCAAGTCATCAAGGGGATTGAAACAAGGTGATACATTATCACCAGCACTGTTCATCATTGGGGTTGAAGTATTGTCTAGAGGTCTGAGTAAGCTAAATGAGGATGAAGAATTTAGGGGATATGAACTACCAAAGTGGAGTC